>APFE031124396.1:94072-119925 GCA_000404065.3 Pinus taeda | reverse complement strand
ATATATAGAGAGAGAGATATATCAGAGAAGATCCACAAATATTTCAGTCTCTTTTATCGAATCAGTAGAGTTTAGATTATGTCATGATATTGCAATATGGTGCCACTGAAGTTTCGAATTCTACCACAAAATGTTTGGTCCTATATTTTGCTTGAACGAATTCGGATCTTGAAGAAGTATTATTTGTTATCATCATTGATTCCTTTAAGGGGATACCATCCACAAATTTAGTTGTCTTATATGTTCTTAACCTGATTATCTCGTTCAATATTTTGTAAGGTTCATATGTTTCAAAGTTTTCTCATTAATTCTTGTCTAGGCTTGTTGACAAAAGATATTGATATTATAGAAAGACTTGCTTCACAGGAGATGTCTACTATAACTTGCATAATTGTCATGGAAGATTTTAGATTATATACAGGAGCGGAACTTCACATCAAAGATAACCTTGAAACTTCATGTATTTTAGATGATATATGAGCCTTAGAAGCTTTGTTTAAATCATTAGAGAATTTAGATTGTTCATAAGTGTCACCATAATTTTTAGATCTACTTCATTTCTAGGGTTACATGCCTAGAACTTTATTATAGTGTCCTTATGTAAATTACATTATAATTTGTAGTAAAAAGAGACTTCAAATGTATTATAGTAGTATCATAGAACCTTCGGATGTATGATAGGTCATGGTACAAGTTGTAGAAGAATAATTTCCATGTCACACAAAGATAAAATCTCAAAGAAAAATTAGATGAAGGTAATGATTGCCTTAGATATCTTCACATTACAAAAAGTATGCCACATGATAATTTTATAAACTTTATAAGCTTTGTTGTGATAGGAGACTACTTACTTGTCAAAGAGAGAGAGTTGTTATAGCTACTTCAAGTATTCTTCCTTGATAGATATAATTATTGAAATTTGTATCCTTAAATGTAGCTAAAGTAAGTGTGTTTGATGATTGTGCCAACAAAATATGATCTTCAAACTTCCTTCCATAAACCTTAGCTTTGATACCATGTTGAGAAACCATTAGGATAACAATTTAGGGTTGATTTATCTTTCATGATAATTACCTGTGAATGTTTGTTGGAATTTTATTATTATGTTATGTTTTTATTAACCAAGAAATTACCAAAATGTACATGAATATCACAAAGAAGCAAAACAACACAATATGTAGGCTCTCCAATCTAGGACCAAAACCCCACAAGGGGGAAAACTAGAAAATTATTATTCTTATAGAATTAGATCAAAATGATATATCCATACCCAAGACCAAGAAAAATATTGCCACACAAACCCAACATAGCCCTCCATCAATTCTACTTCATCAAGTCTGTAGAAATTTTGAATAATATGACACCTATTCACAGAGATTATCCTGATTATACACTATTTGCGGAATGCATGCATAATACATAGTCTCCTCTACTTTGATCATCAATTTGCGTAATTAAAGAAACAATCACATGCGCACATTGAAACATCGATCACACATATCAACACAGTATGTACTGGGAAAGCATACAGTTGAAAACCCCTCAACTATGTGTATATTATGATGATAGAGAACATGTAACAATACATAGTACAATACTCCTCGCAAGTACTCAGTACTATCTCCACCTGTTACACACAAACTAGCTTTGATCTGAATCAATCACAAGTTCAAATCTCCTACGCTGCTTTCCTACCTCCATTGCGCAATCCTGCATGAGATTAGATGATAATGGCTGATCCAAACTCGTGTTTCCCTTGTGTTGCACTATGCAATCGTCATTGGCAATCTCAATCCACTGATTGTGCAAATCTCATGCACAACTATAGTCACAACTGACAGCTGTCTTGCCCTTTCACTCACCTCTAACACTTGTCTCCACTGGACTATCCATGCACTGAGTTAACTGATGTATTCTTTAGTTGATTTATGAGTTAATAATTAGTGAATTAATTAATAATTAATTCACACCACTTATCACTAGTGTATTTGTTAGTTAGACTAAATAAAACTAGTTCAACTAAGTCAAACTGAACACAACTCCATCAACTCCTCATTAAACTCCACCAAACTCAATCACTTGAGTTCTAACTGAAGTCCTTAATGCAATAGCTCAACTAACCCATAAGAAAAGTGTATTTCCTTCTGGTAGATGCATGTGCCACATCCATAGCTCAGAACTGAAGTGCTGCAAGAGGATAAGATAATGTTTATAGTCCAAATATTATTAAGAGTTAATAATATTCGACTGTTCTATATTTAAACTGGCAGTCTAAAAATAGACTCCGCCCATATGTCTAAAAATAGACATAGTCTAAAAATAGACTTTGCGCCAAAAATAGCCTGCGAAACCACTTAGTGAAGGCGACTTATTTTCACTAAGCTCCATCATCTTGTTGCATTTTCAACACTCCCTCTCAACAAGATATGGATTATCTACAACCCCTATCCTGCCTCTGTGGTATTCGAATTTTGCTCCTGGTGAGTGCCTTCGTCAAGATATCAGCATCCTAATCCTCCGTGGGAATATATGAAAGTAACATGATTCTCTGCTGCACACAATCTCTCATATGATGGTACCTAATGTCAATGTTTCTATCCGTTGGGTTCCCTGCCCAATCTGCATCCGTGAAGCCACATAGCTTCACCTCATCCTCTTGTCTATACCACAATCCATATCCCAATGTGCCTCTAAGATAACGTAATACATGCTTTCCTGCCTTCTAAAAGAGCTTGGTTGGCTTAACCATAGCTTGTGAAAGCTGGTTAATAGCATAGCATATATCGGGTCGTGTATTGACCAGATACATAAGTGACCCCACCAACTGTCGATAAACAGTGGCATCCACTACCTCCGTTGAAGTAGCATCCTCCTTCCTCCAACCTCCACGAAGAGGAGTATCAATAGGCTTGTATCCATGCATGTTGAACTTCTCTAGTATCTCCCGGGCATACTTACCCTGAGAAACAAATAGTCCATCACTATGTTGCCAAATTTCCAATTCCAGGAAATAATTAAGGAGGCCCAAGTCCTTCATCTCAAACTCTCGAGCAAGATCCTCCTTGCATGAAAGTATCAATAGCTCATCTCCCGTTAAAATCAAATCACCTACATAAAGTACAATGATAAGCAACTTACCCTCCACCACAATCTGGTATAGGTTAGGATCCACCTCACTCTTGGAGAATCTAAGTCTGGTGAAATAACTGTCTATCCATGTGTACCAAGCATGAGGTGCTTGTTTCAACCCATACAACGCTCTCTTGAGTCTGCACACATGTGACTCGATGCTGAAGATCTCAAAACCTTCGGGTTGCTCTATGTACACCTCCTCCTTAATGACTTCATTGAGGAATGCAGTCTTCACATCCATCTGATGGATGCGCCACCCCATCTTTGCTGAGAGAACAAGAATCGTCCGTATGGAAGAATACCTTGCAACAGGTGCAAAGGTCTCCTCATAATCAATCCTCTCTATCTGTGAGAAGCCTCGGGTAACAAATCTTGCCTTGTACTTCTCCACACTCCTGTCAGCTGCTTGCTTCACTTTGTAGATCCATCTCGAACCCACCACTGATTTCCCCTACGGTCTTGGGACAATCTCCCATGCACTGTTTCTGACAATTGAATCATACTCTTCCACCATGGCATCTACCCATGCGGGATCCTCCACAGCTTCCTTGAAAGAGGATGGCTCAATCACGACACATTTGCTCACAAGAGCCATGTATCCAGTGTACCGATCAGGTGACTTTCTCTGCCTGCGCTGTGTTGTAGGTGGTCTTACAACCTTCTCTGCATCTTGAGCCAGTCGCTTAGCTTCTGTATTGCGCTTTCGCCCTCTGATGATTGGCGCTGCATGAGTGGTCTCTTCCACTCCATGAACTTCATCTTGTGGCTGATCCACATCCTGAAGCTCATCCTTAGGAACTAATAGCTCCTCATCTGCATGCAAGTGTGGCTCCCTCTCAAGCGAACACTTCATGGCTTTCTCCTCCTGAAATTTGATATCCCGTCGCACAATAGTCTTGCGACTGTCTGGAAAATACACACGATAGTTGTGGGGCATATCAGTGTACCCCACAAATATCCCAACCTCTGCAGTCGACTCTCGCTTCTTCCTGGCATCCTTCGTCACATTCATGTAAGTAGGAGAACCAAAAATCATCAAATGGGAAATATCATGCCTCTTACCAGAATATGCCTCCTCGGGTGTACTCATGCCAAGTATCTTGTGAGGACAACGGTTCTGCACATATACTGTAGTATTGCATGCCTCCACCCACAAGTGAAGGGGTAGGCCCTGATCATGCAACATCGCCCGTGCAGCACCCACGATCGTTCTGTTCTTCCACCTAGCAACCTCGTTTTGTTGTGGGTTATGGGTAGCTATTAACTCTCTTTGAATCCCTTCTGCACTGCAGAAGTCCTTGAACTTGCCAGAGATGAATTCACCACCATTGTCGCTCCTAAGAGCCTTCACCTTCTTCCTCGATTCCTTCTCGACCAATGATTTGAACTCACAAAACTTTGAGTATGTCTTGCTCTTCTTCTGCATGAATAAGATCTAGAACTTTCGAGAGAAATCATCAACGAAGATCACATAGTACTTGTGCTTTGTTGTTGAAGCTACTGAGAAAGGTCCACACACGTCTGTGTGAATTCTCTCAAGGATCGTCGTGGCATGACTATCCTTCTCGTGAAAGGTGGCTTTCACAAATTTTCCCAAAGTACAACCCTGGCACTGATCTGACTGTGCAAGAGTGCCTTTAGGAACCCCAGTAGAAATCTGTTGCAGTATCTTCAAGGCTCCATGGTGAAGGTGGCCCAATCTTCGGTGCCACAGCTCGCCATCATCCCGGCTCAACACTCCTTGTGCCTTGCATGGCATTGCTACATAGCCATCTACATGCAATTGATAAAGGTTCTTGACTCGAACCCCTATCTTTCGGGTTTCTCCAGTTGTCTTACTGTGCAGGAAAACCTTTCCCTCGTTGAAAACAACATCATATCCCTTGTCTTCTAACGTCGCCACAGAGATAAGATTCTTCTTCAATCCTGGAACATGCATCACTTCCTTCAATACGAAGGGTTTACCAGACTCCCTCTCAAAGGAAATGGTACCAATACCAGTCACACTATATCTACCATTATCGCCCATGTCGATGTGCACTCCAAGATCTTTCTCATTCAGATCAGAAAATAAATCTTGGTCTCCTGTCATGTGAAAAGACGCACCACTTTCCAAGAACCATACCTATCCCATCACACTTAATACCGAGCATGCGATCAATGAAAAATCCAGCTCAAACTGCGAGGCTAAGGCCTCTCTCGCTGCAGATCCAACAGCTTGCTTATTTTTCTTCTTCTGCAGACAATTTGTGGCATAATGTCCGTGCTGGTGACAGTGAAAGCACTTCACCTTGGACATGTCTTGCTTCTTGCCTTTCGCACCAGAATGAGAAGCTTTCTTGTTCTTCCCCTTCTTTGCTTTGGCAGCCAAAGTGAAATTTTCTTCATCAGATGCCTTTGATGAAGATCCATCCCTAGTATTCTGCCTGATCTCCTCTTGCACAAGATCCGACCAAAGTCTCTCCCATCCTGGCAATTTCTCCCGACCATTGACAGAATCCTGATAGGAATGCCAACTCTTCGGAAGACCAAGGAGAGCCAAGCTGACCATACTTCTCATCATCGACAGTCACCCCCATACTTCCCAGCTCATCCCGTCATTGGGTGAACTTCGTGAGATACTTGGGCATATTGTCTCCATTCTCAAACTTAATGTTTCTGAGCTTATCCTTGAGCGCCAACTTCCTCTGGTCACTCTTGCTTTGGAATAAATCTGTCAACGCTTTCCACATCAAGTATGGAGAAGCCTTTCCATGCAGGATGGATACAATGTGATCCTTCACGCCCTCCAATAGAATCCTTCAACACTTTACTGTCTTCTTTTGCCAAGCCTCAACTTGAGCAGCATCAGTAGGTTTTGGGACATCAGCATCTATGAACTCCTTAAACCCATTGTCATCTAACACTGCCTCCATCCTGTGTTTCCATGCAATATAATTCGAGATGCCTTCAAGGGCATACTCCAATCACAATCCGTTGAAAGACATTTCAACTTCGATACCAAGAGAACACTGCTGCAAATTCAAATTCCACCAGCTCAAAACTCAACCGCTTCTGATCTAAAATTCGTGAGAAAAAGTATTTCTTGTACAAAGATTGACTATATGGGCATTCACTGAATATCTCACCTTCTAAAAGAAGGATGAATCCAGAGGCTACCTGGCCCAATTACAGACTCTGCCTGAAGAAATAAAATGTAATCACTTTCTGAATAATAGATCTGATGATCAACTTCGCTTTGATATCCTATAGAACTTTTTCTACAAATCAACCAACTCTGATACCATGTAGAAATTTTGAATAATATGACACTTATTCACAGAGAACCTGATTATACACTATTTTCGGAATGCATGCATAATACATAACCTCCTCTACTTTGATCATCAATTTGTGGAATTAAAGAAACAATCGCATGCGCACATTAAAACATCAATCACACATATCAACATAGTATGTACTGGGAAAGCATACAACTGAAAACCCCTCAACTATCTATATATTATGATGATAAAGAACATGTAACAATACATAGTACAATACTCCTCGCAAGTACTCAGTACTATCTCCACCTGTTACACACAAACTAGCTCAGATTTGAATCAATCACAGGTTCAAATCTCCTCCGCTGCTTGCTTACCTCCACAGCGCAATCCTGCATGAGAATAGATGAGAATGACTGATCCAATCTCGTATTTCCCTTGTGTTGCACTACGCAATCCTCATTGGAAATCTCAATCCACTGATTGTGCAAATCTCATGCACAACTATAGTCACAATTGACAGCTGTCTTGCCCTTTCACTCACCTCTAACACTTGTCTCCACTGACTTGTCCATGCAATGAGTTAACTGATTTATTCTTTAGTTGATTTATGAGTTAATAATTAGTGAATTAATTAATAATTAATTCACACCACTCATCACTAGTGTATTTGTTAGTTAGACTAAATACAACTAGTTCAACTAAGTCAAACTGAAAACAACTCCATCAACTCCTCATTCAACTCCACCAAACTCAATCACTTGAGTTCTAACTAAAGTCCTTCATGCAATAGCAAAACTAACCCATAAGAAAAGCGTATTTCCTTCTGGAAGATGCATGTGCCACATCCGTAGCTCGAACTGAAGTGCTGCAAGAGGATAAGATAATGTTTATAGTCCAAATATTATTAAGACCTAATAATATTCGACTTTTCTATATTTAGACTGGTAGTCTAAAAATAGACTCCGCCCATATGTCTAAAAATAGACATAGTCTAAAAATAAACTTTGCACCAAAAATAGCCTGCGGAATCACTTAGTGAAGGCGACTTCTTTTCACTAAGCTCCATCATCTTGTTGCATTTTCAACAAAGTCAAAGTCAACAAAGTCAATGCTAGTCAAACATCTAAATTCTAGTTAAGCTCTGAAATTTTGGCCCTCCTAAATCTTGGCCATGTACTAGCTTTGAAATACCATAAAAAAACCTCGCACGTGGATAAATTAGGGTAGAAAACATACCTTTCTCTATCCTTTGACTTTTCTCTCTCTCTCCTTTTACCTCGTTGGTTTTCTTCTTGATTTTATATAAATCGAATTGGTTACCAAAATGTGGGGCATAGTTGCCAATATATAGTTGTTTGACCATATGAAGAGACACATCTTATGGGTTGGACAATTTGTCCATTTGGAGGGCCAACTTTTTCTTATGGTGACAAAATTAACTCTTCTGACTAAAAAATCTTACAAATATTCCAAATGGAACTTTCAGTTATGACAAATTTTCTTATTGACTCAATAAACCCTAGAAGCATGAAGAACATGTTTTTTCTAGAAATAATAATAATAATCATTTGTTTTTCTTATTTTTCTTTTAGAAGAGATATATGATGACACAAGTACAATGATAATTATAAAGACCAAATATAGTTACATTTTTCAACAGATTTCCCCACTAGCATTTGGATCCAAGTTTTTCCAAAAAGGTGCAATTTATAGAAGTTATAAATTTCCAATATTTTGGATCTAGATAAACAGAGGACTGTGAATACTCTGGTTATCTAGATTATGTCAAATGAAGAGAAATAATCCCATGACTTGCCAAATTTTTTATCTTCAGGATATTCTAATTCTATTAAATGACAAGAAACGTTTTGTGAGTTGCCATATTCCATATCTTTCATATATCTAGATTCAATCAAATGATGAGAAATAATTTCTAAGTTATCAAGTTTCATATCTTCAAGATATCTAGATTGATTAAAGAGCTCCATTAATTGACATTGAAATGAGAGATGCATAATTAATGACAGTGACGAGCATCATTAGAGGATTGAAAAAGTGTCACTAAATAACAAGGAAGAAAAAGAGCACTGGAAATTGACAACATACAAATGAGATAAATAATTGATCAAATAATCAATTAGAGTGACATACTGTAGAAGTGATATCATAAGCTTGATAAAATAAGATTTTGAAGGTTGAAAAAGGTTATATATGCATTTCAAATTATTTCAATTATTTCAAATAATTGAAAAATGAAATTTGTTCAATTATAATATTTAGTTATGTAATTACATTGATATCATCCTTATAGAATATCTAATGTACATAAATGAATGACATTTATGTCAAGAGTCTTAAATCTATCTAATAATAGAATTAAAAAAACAACTAATTTAAATAGAACCATGAATGTAAATGATACATTGATTTTCTTGAAATAACAATAATAATCATAAAATATTACAATGGAAATTATACATTCATTTACAAGAATTTTCTACAAAACTTAATTGTTTAACGTTCAATAATATAATTATATTAATTCACTATAATTTCAAATAATATATATAGTTTTATATTGTATCTTGATCTATGAAAACACATTATATCCATTTCCATAATGTTATAGATGTAAATTCAATTCACAACATAAATAATTCGAAGAAAGCTACAAGAATTACCATTCACCAAAAGAATATTCTAAAAAAATTGTGATGGCCATCCAATTTGCATCAATTATTGAATTCCCTAGTTGACCTCCCTAACAATTCTCAAAGGACCCACAAGTTGCAAAAAGGGTGTACGAATAATATTGTTTGTCTAACAAATTCTGGCTAAATATTTCAATTTGAAAAGTTTCCCACTTCTTTGCAATTCACAATGACCAAACCCTCAAAAATATCAAATAATAGTCACAATCCTGAAATGATGGTCACTTTCATTATAGCATCCATCTAGCAATAGGGTGCATTCAAAAAGTATTTTATCTCATCACATATCCTCTTAATATAGTATTTTGGCTTTAGCTACTTGTCTCATTTGTGAAAAATTAGAATTTAATATTTATTAAGTTTCTTATTATTCATCACTACATTTGTCATTGATATACACACATGAACAATTAGTTACCCATTTTAAAAAAAAATTGTAAACATTTTACTCGCCCTCTTCTTTGTCTCATATTTTTGTTCATTATTGTTCGTTAGATCTTCTTCAAATGTTTTTTGCTAATTGGGTAGTTATGAGTCTAGTTAACTATTGGTTCTCATAACTTATAACTCTAACTTACCCTCTCTCACATTCCTATAATTTCTATAGGATATAAAAGTTTTATTGACATGAATTTTCCCTAAATGATAATTGATTTAAATTAGTTCCATGTACCAATTTTCTAATTATGAATTTTTATTTATTTCGGTGAAGTATTGAATATGATAAATTTTTAAGGGTCTATAAAGTGTGTAGAGATAACTGATGTATTTATCTCTTTAAGTTAAAAGTACTAGAATATTAGTTAAAATTTTTCTCTTAAAGTGAAATACATAACTACTAATTCTTTTACAATATTTTAGCTACCATACACTTCTTATCTTTCAGTACATGTTTAAACAATGGTACAGAGGGTTCTAGACACATCATTCCCTTCAATATTTACCTTTCATAATTCAAAGGTACCATGAGTGCATTCCCTTCAAGTACCCGACTATGTTGAAGAGGAGATGACACAACAATAGAGACAATTGTTAACTGTCAATGTTGTTGTTGTTGAGGTATTAATGGTTATTGAGGAATAAGGTATTCATTTTATTGTGTGTCCCTCAGTTGATCCTTGTGAGTGATCAAATTCATGGCCTACCCTTATGGAAACATGCCACCACAAAATAAAAGTGTCTCAAAATTTTCAACCTAGGCCATAGTTAGAGTTATAATAAGTCATAAAAGGGAAATTGTTTCACCTATCCTAATAATATTCAATATACCTTCATACAACCACATCACACATGTGTGGGTTGATCATCTAGAAAGTTTAGTGCTTGTTCTCTCTTAATCAATTCATTGTTACATTTATAATTCAAATCAATAAGTAAACATATTCACAAATAATTTCATGTTCCTAACTCAATCCCAAGTAGAACATCTTCTTATGAAAGTATGTGTTAATGTGCTCTTTAATTTCCCCTTAGAATAGGAAAACTATTAATATTAATTGTAATGGTATATATAGAATCTCATTTACACCCTCACAAAAATAAAATCATAATATTCAAATTCATTAGGTTAATATGTAACATTTTATCTAAAGATCACATAATATTAATCATCAATTCATCGTCTAATCTACTCTATCCATATCATGAATTTCTAGTTTCATTATAAAAATATTAAAATAATGTTGATTCATTAGTAAATTGACACCCTCAAATAATAAGTCAATTCATCATACAAATCAAATAAAACAAGACACTAAATACATCTTCCTATAACTTCCATCCTCCAATGCTGAAAAATATAGACACATGTTGGTTAATGTTATGATATTTACTTGATTCAAGATACTTAATAATTAATTATTGCTACAATATCTCTATAGAGTAGCATGGAGGATCACACATATAAGCAAATATCACTAGTGTTTAAAATCTTATCAATGCAGGTTTCTTCATAGCATAGCATTTGCTTCACTAGTAACTATCTTCTTTCCCTTCTTCCTTTCCATTTCCTACATTTCAATTTTCCTTTTACATCTCTAAATTTTCTCTCTCCTTCAAGAAAGGAGAAAGTGGAAAAAATGTGCATCCTTTAGGTACAGATATCATATTCACCTATCTATTATATCATACCCCTGCTATTGACCTATCTAATGTATAATCCTTTTTTTTCACCCACTTTTCTTTGACTAAAGAGTGTGCTTACTCATTTTACAATTCAAATATTATTTTGTAATTTCTCTTTCAAGGAAGCTATGTCATGATATCATTCAAATGTGGAACAAGTAATGTCATTCTAGTTTGAAAGGAATATAGTATTTTCACCATGGCACATAAATAGCCATTAATTATGTTACTACATATGCCAAATCATTATCAATATCACTTTTTTACTCATTTGTTTGATTATGAATTAATAATACTAATGATTTCTACCATATATTTTCAAAGAGGTGTGGGGTATCATAGTTTTAAGTCAACATAATTATTCACCAATATTAGTTATGATGCTTTGTGAACTCTAGCTAAATACAACTACCAATTTGGTAAATACCTTCCAAAGTTCAATTTTTTTTAGAAGTCATATTTAGTTCTTAGTTTTACCTTAATTTTGAAAAGTGGTTCTACCAATAGCACCCATCTTTTCTAGATTAAACATTACATCATATTTGAAACTAGATCCCTCAAAACCTACATTATTGCAAACAAAAATCTAAAACCCCCCCTAGAATAAAAAAGTAGCACTCCTAGTAGTACCTCGCCTTGTCTTTTTTCTAGATTGTATTCACAATTTTCTCAAAATCCATGGCCTTAACAATCAATATGTTTATAACCAAAAGCTTGAAATCAAATCTCTAATTGAAAAAAGGTGTAGAAATAGCTCGAAATTTTCAACTGCTAATTAATTCATACTGAAAACAATAGACACAAATTTCTTATACTCAATCTAAAATGGAGGCCCATTTTAGACCTCAAAATTCCCTTAATGAGGAAAGCATACAATAGAAACACATGCAATAATTCAAACACAATGAACATAGTATTTCTATTGGGGAACCCAACTGGGAAAAACCCCTCCTTTGTTTTATTATATCAGATGAGAATATTGATCTATTATAATGACTACTTCAATGCCTGAAGCTCCCTCTGCACTGCAAAACTAATCTCCTTCTGACTCTACTCTGGCCAATACTTGGCCAAAGTAGGCCTCTAGCTTCATCCTATTTCTTTGTGCAATTCCTACTTCTAAGGAATAGGAGGCTCCTATTTCCTAGTGTAATTCCTTAGGAAATTAGCTCACCTACTACATTCAAACTTTGTACACTCACTAGTATACAATAATAAATACAATTATGCCTTTTCCCTCCACTCAACTAGGAAACTTGAATTGCATACATGACTAGGGTTTTTTTAGTAAATTGAATAGTTAACTGAGACATTAGTGAGTTCACAACATTTACAACTAGTCAACTAAACTCATATTAACTCTATTCATGACTAGATCTCAAATAATTGAGTTTCATTAACTATAACTCCACTAGATTGCTAGATCATAGCAATCAACTCATGCACAACTCTACTTCTTGCTCACAAACTCGAATCAACTAACATAAGTATGTGACTTGGCCATGTCACTCCTGCTAACTGTAACTCAAGTCATCCTACTGATGTGGAAATTAAAATTTCTCCATTTGACTAAGGCACAAGTCAGATGAATCCTTTTCTTGGTACAATTTAACACTCTCTCTTAGCAAGAAAAGGGTTTTGAAAAACACCTAACTTTCTCCTCTGTAGGAATGTATTGTAACAAAATTAGCACTCCCTCTCACTATTGTTGTTGCTACTGCAACAACTACAACTGAGAAGCATCCAAAATACTAAATCAATTGTATCTTTGAGCTGTAATTGTCTCCTGATTCTCTGACTACTACTAGCCCCGACACTTTTGCTCAAGATCTTACTACATCAACTGAGGTTGATCCTTATGCTAATAAATACAGTGGGCCCCTGTAGCAAGAGTAATGATCCATGAGAAGACTATACTACAATTTATGTTTCTATACTATGGACCCTTCCCAAATCTTTGCAACTCTGGGACTAAGGCTCTACATTGCCCCACCTCACTCCTGGAGGTATAACTGCATCCATGGTGAAATCTACCTATAACTTGTATATATTTTTAACTCAAACACCAATTATTTTTACTTTTCCAGTAGAAACATGCTTGAGATATGAATTCCCTCTACTAAACACCACATCATATCCTTTGTCTTCAAGTACAACTACAGAAACTAGATTTTTCTTCTAGTCAGACACATACATTAAATTCTCTAGGTGAAGATGAGAGCTTGAATCCCTCTTAAAGGTGATAGTTCCAATCCCTTTGTTATTATATATTCTATCATCTACAATTTCTATGGAGAATTAAGAAATTTTATAAGTTGGAGATCTGAATTTATAGAGTTACAATCATTTCAATATCGAGCTCCTAAAAGAAAGAAAAACAATGACTCGAATCAAGAAAATAGAAACACCTAGTAAGAAAAATTGGCTAAAGAAGGTGTTATTCTTTGTATCCCATGAAAACTGACTAGGTGAAAAATGGTTTACGAGAACAAACCCCTCTGTACCATACAAACTGATTCGGTTCTAAATATAAAGATGTAATACGTACTTTTTGTGGCGGTTGCACATCATGTAAATCAAATTATTGCTTCATCTGTAGTATCCAAGTTACAAGATCCTTGCCATAAAACTTCCTCATATCTATCTTTGGAATATGGTGGGTCTTAAATCCAACAATAGATTCTATGAAATCATGATTAGCATTTCCTTTTTTATCATCATGAGTTTCCTCTACTACATTTTTGTCATCAGGAAGCCTTTCTTGTAGCAACTTCGTCCCACCTTCCTTCAAACCTTCCATGTCTTTCTTAAAATATTCCATGTTGCCTTAAATTTTTTCTTATAAACCATCAATATTATCTTCCATGCCATATATAAAGGCATTTCTCCTAGCTTCGATCACATTCTTCAAATCTTCCATCTAATTTTTCTTACTACGTGTTCCTATTTTCTTGATTCGAGTCATTCTTTTTCTTTCTTTTAGGGGCTCGATATTGAAACTATTGTAACTCTGTAATTTAAAATCTCTAAGTTTTGAAATTTCTTCTTTTGGTAGCCCTCTAAGTCTTGTTTCTGACCCCACAAGGCTGGTTGAGATTAGATTCTCCAAGAAATATTTATGCCTACTCTCCCACAATGACCTGATTATAGACAAGTTTAGTAGAGCGAAGTTGTACGAAGTTCCACGTGTCATTTTTCCACCTTTGGCCCTCAAAGTAATACCCAAAAAACTACACTCCACCCTCTTTTTGTCACTTTTTACGAAATTTGAATCTGATTCTCAAAGAGAGAGTTCTGACGATTTTCCCAAGGTCAACTGTTTGATATGGAATTCGGGAGCCTGCAAAAGCTCTAACTTCCTTGAATCCTATCTCTGACAATATAGTGAACCTAGATCTAAAATTTGTAGACAATTTTCAGTAAGATTTCATCTAAAATGAATTTTAATTTTAGCTTCTAATGATTTGTAGAAGCAAAATTATAGTGAAAATTCCATGATGGCCTGTTTGAGATGGAATTATGGAGCCTACAAACACCCTAACTTCCTCAACTTATATCTCCGAAAATATAGCAAGACAAAATCTGAAATTCGGACACGATGTTCATCAAGATTTCGGCTCAAACTTATTTTAATTGTAGCATTTGAACCTTCATAGAAAAAAATTTATATCGAAAATTCCACAATGACGTGTTTAAAGCAACGAAACCCTAGAATCCAAAGCTTTGATACCAAATGTTATGCAACCATCTAACAAAATAGAAGAAGAGATAGATCAACGACTTCAAAATTAACCTCTTCAAGTGGGAAAAATCCTTTAAATCACATAAATGAACAATTCTTGGATGATACAAACAACAAGACCTCCTTTCTATATATAGGAGTATAAGGGGTCACAATATAATCAAAGTCGACATAACAATAATAATGTAAGGGCACAACAATAACAATAGTGGACCTTTATGGGGCAAAATAATAATAATATGGGGACTTCATGGGCCCAACAATACAATAAGAGGTTTGAAATAATAATAAGGGACTACACTACTAGTATAGGGACCTAACACGGATTCAATCTCCTAGGTGACCTTAAGGAAATATAATAAAAAAAACTCGTCAAACAAACTCATCCACATTAACAACAACACCCTTAGGAGACATCTCAGCCACTCAGATAGCCTGTCCTTGAGTCCCACTGATTATTTAATCCTTTAACCTAGAGTCGCTCTCATGCTATAGGCAAGACAATGACTAGCAACTCAAAGTTGCACTCATAGGACTTTGTGCCAATGACTATGGACTTTTCTCAATAGACTTATGCCAGGGACCCCAAGATTTGAGCCACTTTTCTAGCCCATAAGCCTGGACTCTAGCAAAAGCTTTCTACAACCTTCAGAATCCTTCAAAGACATGATAATGATGCTAATAAATCAAAAATCAACCTCAGGACTAGGCCTGAGCATCCCCAACTGGAATTGACATTATGTCAAACACTTGACATCAATGCAACCTACAGATCTAAGATACAAGATAGAGCATAAATGAATGAAAGAACTTATGGACATAGCCAGAAGAATCACCTACTTCTCCATTGAGCTATTATATCATCAATTAGGTCTTGCATCCATTTAGCAATTACAAGTAAATACATGAAATAACCATGACATGAACTAGTCATGTAACCATGATTATAACCAACATAATACCATATAAATATCAGAGATATGAAAACCATTAAATCCACATATAAAATAGTGCAAAAGTAAGAGAACTTACATTTTATTAGCCATAGGAAAATCCAACCAACTTCGGGACTTCCTCGTACCACCCTACCATAAACATGGTTGAACCAAATATCTCTTTCAAACAGTCACCCCTGTGCCATATTCCAAGCATGAATGTGGGATCTCATAGAACAATCAATACAAGAAAAGTCAAGGGAATCCATAGGTTAAACCACCTCCAACCTCACCAAACTGTGATCACACCAAAATCGATGCTCTGATCACAATCGAACCGAACTTGGAAGGTCATCTGGAATCTATCATTATCCTTAAGGAATTTTCTGTCTCCTTGTCTGACAGGCTTTACCGAAATCCAATCCTAAATCACTAGGCCATAAATAGAGACCATTCTCTTAGGCTTTACCGCAATCCAAACATGGATCACTAGGCCCTAAACCAAGACTTCTCCCTCAGTGTTTACCATCTATCCCACCAAAACTGTTCAAGGGATTCCTAGGCATTTGCGAATGAAACTTGAGACCACCTCTAACCTGGATTCTAAAATACATCTAGCAAAGCAAAGCTCAAAATTGAAATAAACATCCCAACACCATGGCATCTGAAAAAATGCAAGGTTAGGCTGAAAACTATTGTCATAACCTGGCAAAACCATTCCACTAACAACAAGAGAACCATACACCAACATGTAAAGCCATGTTCGCTAAACCAGCTAGGAAATCGCACATAAAAAAGGTTACTTGCAAGTATTCCTTCTAAAGCTATTTGATCCTACTCTTCTTCCTTGATCCTTTCTTTCCTTCCTTTCTCTTTGCTTTCTTTTCCTTTCTTGATCCAAATCTAGAGTGCTCCAAGAAAACTCTAAGTGACCAAGAGTGAGAGAGTTAGAGAGAGAATAATGAGAGGGCTCCAAACTTGAATTGAAAAAAGGTTAGAAAAATATTTCCCACGTATCTTCAGAAGCCTTTTTATGAATAAGGCCTCTATTTTCTTCATTTTCCATTATTTTCCTCCTCGCATGAAACCTGTGACTTTTTACCTTCCTTTTCTCTTATTTTCCTTTACTTTCATTAATAAATGTGCCAAAATTTCCTTTTTTCCTTTTAATGCCTTTGCCTTAGCCTTTGCCAATTTTCCTTAGTCAAAACACACATCTTGTGATTCCCACTAGGATATCGTCGCCCAACATTCAACTTGGAATAAGTGTCCCTTAAAAATGGTGTTATTTTTCCTTTATTAACTTTTATTCCATGAAATTTCTCACTAGGGCTGTTACAAAAACCTCCCCCTTGGGGAACATCGTACTTGGTGTTAAACCACCCCATGACCTCAACAAAACCATCGAAAAGAAAAAATACTACCTATGGAGATTTATAACTTAGCTCATTGTAGTATTTACAATGAAAAACCTGCTCAAACGAAAAACACCATGACAACATGACAATATAACAACCATAATAATATGACACCTATACTGCTTGTTGGAGCTTTATAACTTAGATCATGGAGGTACTTACATCCATATACAGATACATACATATACCAAAACATCAACAAAACATATGCCAAACATATACCAACATCAAACCAAAACTGCTTTGCCTCAACCGACAAACAATAAAGGATACAATGCCCACATTTGATTCACCATCTCCCATGTAGCTTCTTCAGTCCCAAAGTGCTTCCACTACACTTTAGCTTCCTCTATGGCTCTATTCCTGAGCATGTGATGTTTCCGCTCCAATATGCACTGAGGCTCCAGCTGGAACTCTTCTTCTTGCTCCACCTGTAATACAGACCAATCAATAATGATCAACATCCTTTATATATGATCCAGGTGGATATTGGTGGCCACCCACTAATTCCACGTGGATCCCCTCTAGTGCTTCTTTTAGTTCTTTCTGTTTCCTTAGTTATAGCACAGTTTACTATTTTTAGCAGTTTTTTGGGTCCTAAACTTCTAGAGCCGTTTTGAGGCCCTAAACGACGTTTTTTGGGAAATCTATCGCCAGCAATTTTTTTGTCTAAAAATCATCTTTTCCATCGTAGTCCTCGGAGATATCTTTCCAACGAGCTTTCATGCACGTCAAACAGAGATAAGACGACCAATTCACGACCCCGAGAAGTTGATGTACCAACTTACCCAAAAACAGGGCCCACAATTTGGCGTTTCATCTTCCAGGGTTAGGTTTTGGAATGTGAAGGGTTTTTCCATTGTTTCTCAACAATAAATTGGCCTTCGAGCCTCATTGTAACACAGTTCAAAAGGCATGTAGCCACACATCTCTTCTCAGAGATAAGCTACCATCGCCCTAGCTGGTTTATTTCTATTTCCGGTTGTAAGCATATTTCAATATTTTCCATTAATGAAATGAAGTATTATTTCCGTTGCATATTTGTGTATATGGTTATCTCTGTATTTTATTGCGTTCCTATTTAAATCTGGATCAATATACTTCTTAAGCAATGAAATATGGAAAATATCATGGAATTTCATTGTTGGAGGCAGTGCAAGTCGATATGCCACTGGTCCAATCCTCTCAAGGATCTCGAAAGGCATGCAATACTGTGGTGCCAACTTGGCACATGAACCAATCCTCAAAGAGATTTTCTTGGGTTTGATGCACAAATACACATGCTCCCCAACCTAAAACTCCTTGAACACCCTGTGCAGATATTCAGAAATATTTTGTCTATCCTATGTTTCCTTTGGATTTTCCTTTATAACCTGCAATTCCTACTCCATATCTCTGAACATGTTCGATCCAATAAGTAACCTATTCACTAGATCACTCCAGCTGATGGGACTGTTACAACTTCGTATGTACAATGTCTCGAAAATAAAAACCCTTGATGACATCTGATAATCATTGTTGTATTCAAACTCAACCAATGGAAGATATTCCTCCCATTTCCTCTTTTGGTGCATCATGTACATCCTCAACATATCCTCTAAGATCTTGTTGACCCTCTTTGTCTGTCCATTTGTTTGTGGATGATAAGTTGTTCTAAAGGAAAACTCTATGCCCAAGCTTGCAAATAGCTCTTTCCAAAACTTGGAAGTGAGCTTTGCATCCCTATCTGAAACAATCTTCTTTGGAACACCATATAATCTCACCATCTCTTTGATGAACATCTATGCTACCTCACTGGCTGAATATGTAGTCTTTACTGGAATGAAGTGAGGTACCTTGCTCAATCTATCAACCACGACCATAATAGAGTCATGTTGCTTTACTGTCCTCGGAAAACTTATGATGAAATCCATGGAAATGACCTCCTATTTTCATTTTGGAATCTCTATAGGTTGAAGTAAACCACCTGGATGCTTACATTCCATCTTGACCTGCTAATAATCTAAACATCTAGCCACAAAATCTACCACTTCCTTCTTCAAATTCATCCAATAGTAGAACTTCATCACTATCTTCAACATGTTTTGATATCCTAGATGACCCGAGTATGGATTGGTGTGAAATTCCCTAAAGATAAGCTTCTTCAAGTCACTACAATTTGGTTAGATCTTATCTCTAAATATCACCAAACCATATGTTGTGAGATGATAGTCTGCATCTTGATCACCTATACCTGTACCTATGCTCTGTTATAACCTGTGTGTAATCTCCATGTATTTGGAATCCCACTATCCTGCTTGCAAGATCCTATCCTCTAACTCTTTCCCATAAGAGCTCATAGTTGCTATATGATTTACCTATACCTTCCTACTAAGAGCATCCGTAACCTGGTTCTCCTTCCCTTTGATGTATTTGATCTCAAAGTCGAACTCGCTAAGGGTAGCCAACCACCTAGCTTACTTGTCATTCAAATTGGGTTGATCAAACAAATATCTCAACCCACTATGATCGCTCATCAATGTAAAACTATTGCCAAGAAGATAGTTCCTTCACATCTTCAATGCGTGTATAATCACTGCTAACTCAAGATAGTGCATTGGATAGTTATGCTCATGCTCATTCAATTTTCGTGACTAATATCACACTACCTATCCTTCTTTCATGAGAACGCCACCAAGTCCTCTCTTGCAAGCATCTACACACACTACAAACTCCTTGTCTGGATCCGCAATATTTAGCATTGGTGCATGTGTCAACAATTGCTTAAGCTTCTCAAAAATAACCTCACATTCTTCATTCCATTTGAACTTATTACCTTTCCACTGCAATGATGTGATAGGATATGCAATGCATGAGAATCTCCTTATGAACCTCATGCAGTAGCCTGCTAATCCCATAGATGATCTCACCTCATCCACATTCTTAGGAGTTTCCCACTCCATAATAGCCCTTATCTTTTCTAGATCCAATGATATGCCATACTTGGAGACAACATGCCCCAAATAATGTACCTTCATCTGAAAGAAGTTGCACTTGCTAAGTTTAGCATAGCACTGATGTTCTCTTAGCAACCTCAACACTACTGCTAAATGCTTGGCATGTTCTCCCTCATTCTTAGAATATACCAATGTCTCATCAATGAATACAATAACAAACTTGTCCAGATAAGGATGCAACACATTATTCATGAAACACGTAAATGTAGCTAGAGCATTAGTCAAAACGAATGGAACAACAAAAAACTCATAATGTCCATACCTAGTCTTGAATGTAGTCTTGAAGATATCCTCTTCCTTGATGTGTACCTGTTGGTATCCCAATCTCAAGTTTATCTTAAAGAACATTGTTTCTCCCTTCAACTGATCAAACAAATCTTCAATCCTAAGCAAAGGGTACATGTTCTTGATCATTACTTTGTTAAACTATCTTTAGTCAATGCACAATCTATGAGTACCATCTTTCTTCTTCACGAACAACACTGGTGCACCCCAAGGTGATACACTTGGCCTAATGTAGCCCTTTTCCAACATTTCCTTTAGTTGCAACTTTAACTCATCCAACTCAGGTGTGCTCATCTTGTAAGGTGCTTTTGATGTTGGGGTTGCCCATAGCACCAACTAATTAGAAAAGTCTACCTCACTGTGAGGTGGCAACTCTGTAATGTCCTCAGGAAATACATCCTAAAACTACTACAAAATTGGGTATCTTCTTAACACATCTTCATCCTCAACCTCCTTACCCTTGTCACTAGAAATGTGTAGTGCAACCATTACACAATCTTTTCTACAACAATGCTTAGCCTACATAGTGGTAACCATCCTAATTGATGTAGGCTTCTTCTTCCCTTGCAAAGTCCTCTTTTCCCTACTATCATCCACACAATTAATGGCCTTGTCAAAGCAATCCACTTTGGTTATGTGAAGGTATAACCAATCCATACCCAAAAGCATACTATACGAACCCAATGGCAATACATTCAAATGTGCTATTGTAAGCATGCCATTTAACTCAAATGCACAAGCTCTTACCCAATGGTGAACTCGCTTCTTTATACCTGTAGTGAACTATACCAACCAAGATTCAACATGCAATTCTTTTCTCAAACCACCACCAGGTCAGGATTAATATAACTATAGTTAGATATAAGATCAATAAAAATAGAAACAACTTGATCACAAAGCTTACTGCCCATCTCAATGATCAATGCCTGATGATCTACATGCCTATTGTCCACAACTGCATAGATCCGAGGAACATTATGATCAACATCACCAAATTTATGCGGCTCCTAAGAATTTAAGATATGGGGTCTACTACCACTCTAATACTATGGACAATGCCTCTTACGATTATCCTTACAACATATCCAACACTACAATGGTTCCCTACCACTGCCTCTAGCTTACTCCTCTCCATGTCCTTTCTCGGCTATATTGAACATCTTGTAAGGAACTACATTTTCTTTCTCACTTGCATCTTGAGGGCTTTCTCTCTTTTGTGGCCATTTTCCTATATCTTTCTCATTTATTTTCAAGTCATATTTGGGCTCAACTTTGTTCTTCAACTTCTCATAACAATGCTTAAAATTTTGTATGGCCTCCTCCAATGATCTAGGCTCATAAAACTCAATCCGTCTATGTATGCAACTAGAAATCCACAAATGAATCTCTAAACCTTAACCTTTTCCTCCCTGAGGTAAGGCACATATCTCAACAAATCCAAAAATCTGCTCGTATACTCATCATCTGTCATAGAACCCATCCACAACTCATAAAACTCCTTAGCTCTATCATCATAGTACCTCTTGGAAAAGTACTTCTTCTTAAATATCATTTCAAATGCATGCCAAGTCAAATCCTCCTCATGTATACCTTTGAAATTCTTCACGTCTCTCCACCAACTATCCACTTTACCTTTGAGACTGAAAGTGGTTATCTTTGCTTTCATGTTTTCTGAATAATCATGCAATCAAAAGAACTTCTTCATACCAAGAAACCATGCTTCTGCATCTTGTGATTTATTCATCTCTCCATCAGATAGGTGGCTTTTCTTTCTTAAATTCATCCAGAAAGTATCCCCTATCACTCCTCTTGTAAGGATGATTACGATGATGATGTCTATCAGAACTAGAACTGGAATAGTACTTGTGCTAATCACCTCTCCTATCTAGGGTGTCCAACATCCTGCCATCTCTTGTCGTGTTAGATCAAGAGATCTACTACCATATTCCCCATTAGTTTTTTCCTCATGTCAATGGCTGATCCTAGGTGGTCTCTGTCACTATAAAATTTGACAAACTATGAAGTAGTATCACATTCACCTCTGGTTATTTCTCTTGTGCCTACATGACTTTTTCATTTTCTACTTTGCAACCCCTTATTTCTTCCTTCATGATTCTCAATGTGTCTTCCATGTCAGAAGAGTGCCCCACACCACGTTTCCCATCTGATGCATATGGATATTTCTTGTAGTATACTACATTGCAAGCCATCTAATCTCTTTCCTACAAGGCATACTATGTTAGCTAAAACAAATCACAATAAATCAATGTACCTTAGCATAATTCGGGGAGGATACCTTGTCTACAAGAACATCAAATCAACATGATACATGTATAACATAATCATAACAACATATAGACATATATCAAACAATTGTATCAACGCATAAACACCATTCTAGCTAGGATCCAGTCATCAATGCAAGGCCATATCAACAATGCATGTTGTGAACTCACGCATGAAAATAACCATTACTCCATTGCCACATGCAACCATCAACATGCATAAGCAATGGATAATAAACTACACTTATGTATGAACACATGTAGTTGAGCATATGTGATCAATTCTTGTAATCCACCTACAAGGCTTATAC
This sequence comes from Pinus taeda, assembly GCA_000404065.3. Taxonomy (NCBI): domain Eukaryota; kingdom Viridiplantae; phylum Streptophyta; class Pinopsida; order Pinales; family Pinaceae; genus Pinus; species Pinus taeda. Next base: position 96,720 of record APFE031124396.1, on the reverse strand, counting down.
ATGTAATCAAAACGTTTAAGAATTCACCTCACATACAAGGATGTAGTCAAGCGACATATAATCAACATGTAAGAAACATATAACCATATGAAACTAATGATAAACTTCTGATGATGCATCTCACAAAATCACATCAAGCTCCTCATAACAACCTTACTACAATCATGATCAATATGATGCAATGTAACAATCACATGAAATGCAAGTGTAAGAGACACGCATGCAACTGCCGTGCATGCATGACCAAGCACCTTCATCCAAGGAGATTGAAACCATGATCTAATACCAATTTATAACACCCCCTCCTCCCAGGTCCACCTCAACAACCAGCTAGCTAGGAAAACATGTGGTGAGAGAGGTTACTTAGGCATTTAATCTCCTAGGTGACCTTAAGGAAATGGAATTGACGAAACTCATCAAACTAACCCATCCACATCAGCACAACAACCTCAGGAGACATGTCAGGCACTCAGACATCCTGTCCCTTAGTCCCATTGATGATTTATGCTTTTCAACCCATATTCACTCTCATGTTATAGGTAAGACACTGAATAACAACTCAAAGTCACTTTCATAGGCCTCTATGCCAGAAACTGTGGACTTTTCTCAACATACTTGTGCTAGTGATTTGAGCCACTTTTCTAGCCTAGTATCCCAGCCTCTACCTAGAACTTGCTACAACCTTGAAAATCCATCAAAGACATGATGAAAATGATGATAAATCAAAAATCATCCTCATAACTAGGTATAATCATCCCCAATTGGGACTGACATTTTTTCAAACACTTGGCATCTACGCAACCTACAGATCTAGGATACAAGACAAATCATAAAAGACTAAAATAACTTATGAACATAACCAAAAGGATCATCTCCTTCTCCATTGATTATTATATCATCAATTAGGTCTTGCATCCATCCATTTAACAATTACAAGTAAATACATGAAATAACCATGACATGAACTAGTCATGTAAACATGCTTATGACCACCATAAAACCATATAAATATCAGAGATATGAAAACCATTAAATCCACATATAAAACAGTGCAAAAGTAAGAGAACTTAGCTTTTATTAATCATAGGCAAATCCGACTAGGTTCGGGACTTTCACCTACCACCCAACCATAGACATGGCTGAACCAAATCTCTCTTTCATCAAGTCACCCCCATACCATATTCCAAGCATGAATGTGGTATTTCATAGAACAACTAATGAAATCTAGAAGTTAAACCACCTCCACCCTAACCAAACCGTTATCACAAAAAAATCAGTGCTCTGATCACAATTGAATCGAACTTAGAATGCCATCTTGAATCCCTCGCTATCCTTGAGGAATTTTTTGTCTCCTTGTATCTTATGCTTTACCACAATCCAATCCCATGTCACTAGGCCTTAAATAGAGACCCATCTATCAGGCTTTACCGCAATCCAAACCTGGATCACCAGGCCCTAAACTGAGACTTATCCCTCAGCCTTTACCATGTATCTTGCCAAAACCGGTCAAGGGATTCCTATGCCTTTGGGAACGAACCTTAAGACCACCTCCACCCCGAATTCTGAAATCTATCCAGAAAATGAAAGGTAAAAACCAAAATAAACATCCCAACACCATGGTATCCGGAAAAATGAAAGGCTAGGCTGAAAACCATTGTCATAACTCGGCAAAACGATGCCACCAATAGTAAGAGAACCATACACCAACATGCAAAGCCATGCATGTCCGAACCAACTAGGAAATCACACATGCAAAAGGTTACATGCAAGTATTCCTACTACAGCTGATTGATCCTACTCTTCTTTCTTGATCCTTGCTTTCCTTCCTTTCCCTTTTCTTCCTTTTCCTTCCTTAATCCAAAGCTAGAGTGCTCCAAGAAAACTCTAAGTGACCAAGAGTGAGAGAGAGAGAGAGAATAATGAGAGATCTCCGAACATGAACTGACAAAAGGTTAACATAGCTTGTCCACTAATCCTCAGAAGCCTTTTTATGAATGAGGCCTCTAATTTCTTCATTTTCCATTATTTTCCTTCAATTTCCTCCTCACAAGCAACGTATGACCTTTTACCTTCCTTTTCTCTTATTTTCCTTTATTTTCATTAATAAATGTGTCAAAAATGTCTTTTTTCCTTTTAACGCCTTTGACGTAGCCTTTGCCAATTTTCCTTAACCAAAACACACATCTAGTGATGCCCACTAGGATATCTTTGTCCAACATTCAGCTTGGAATAAGTGTCCCTTAACCATGGTCTTATTTTTCCTTTATTAACTTTTATTACATGAAAATTTTCACCAGGGTTGTTACACTCCATGATGTGAAGTTCACTAGTTGAAAACTCTATGGGGAAAAATCCAACCATGTTAAGGGTTGGTATGACCCAAGATGAGTGTGATCGTCAGGCGAATTTGACAGCTAAGGTGCCCCTTGGTCATGGTTTCTCAAGTCGAAGGTTAATTATGCCATCATCTCAGGATTCATACAACTTAGCAAACAAAAACAAATTACTAATTTTCAATGTTATTAAATTTAAATTCAAATATGTAGAATTGAGGCTTCTGTGATCCATCATAGTTATAAGAAGAATTTCAGCGTAAATCACATATAGAAAGACCTTTATCGACGTGTTTCGAATCAACTAGTGTGGTT
>APFE031124396.1:25581-93251 GCA_000404065.3 Pinus taeda | reverse complement strand
GGGGCGAAGGGGAAGAAACACTAAGATGAAAGGGCAGAGATCCAACATCTACTGATCTTCCAGCCATCATCTCTGTTGAGATTGTTAGCCTTCTTTCAATTTCAATAGCTTCCCTGAATTTACGATGATGGAACTGAGAAACTTTGGCCACAACCTTGGCCTCCTCTATATAGACCTGATGCTTGGTCTTATCCACATGCTCTGCTAATGCTGAAGACTTGGTTCTCCCATGTCTCAGGTCAGCTGCATGTTCGCTAATTCTCTAATGGATGGAGCGCCCTGTTTCCCCGATATAGGGTGTCCCACAAGAACAAGGGATAAAATAAACACCCTTCATATCCTTAGGGTTAACGGGATCTTTCACCGATCGAAGGGAATTACGAATGGTGTTGAGGGGCCTGAAGGTTGAGGGAATATCAAACCTCCTAAGGATCTGAGAAATCTTGTCCGTGGTTCCTTGGACATAGGGAAGATGGACCCCTAGTTGGCGCTCCTTTGGTTCTTTCTTAATTAACGCATTTCTAGAGGCTTTAAGGAAAGCCTTAAGACCAAGGAACCTATTATATCCATTCCCCACAAAGATATCAAGGAGATGGGATCTCTCCTTATCCAAGCTCTCATTATCCGAAATCCTAAGGGCACGAGTAGTGAGGGTGTTAAGAACACCCATCTTCTGAGCCGAGAAATGATGGGGATCGGCATGAAGAAACTGCTCAGTATGTGTTTTCTTTCGGAACACAGAGTGGGAGAGAGAGCCGTCCTTATTCTTAGAGATAAGAATATCCAGGAAAAGGAGGCAACCATTGACCTATTTTTCCATGGTGAACTTAATGGCAGAGGACTGACAGTTGAGGTGATTGAAGAACCGATCCAAATCCTCTTGGCCATGGGACCAGATGACATTAGTGTCATCTACATACCTTTTCCAAAGCTTGGGAAGGAAACGAGCTGAGGCTAGAGCTTTGGCTTCGAAATCTTCCATAAAAAGATTTGCAACAATCGGGGAGAGGGGGGAACCCATGGCAACACCACAGGTCTGTTCAAAGAACTCACCCTCAAAACAGAAGAAAGTGGAAGTGAGAATATCTCAACTAGATGAGCAGTATCGGGATCTATTAGGAGATAGATCACTTCCAAGGCCTCCTTTATAGGGATGCAAGTATATAGGGAGACCACATCAAAGCTGACCAGAATGTCCTCAGGGTTAAGCCTAATATCTTTGAGCTCCATGATGAAGGATGCAGAGTCCTTCACAAAGGACTCAGTGTGGCCAACCAGGGGCTTAAGTTTAAGGGCAAGAAATTTGGCTAGAAGGTAGGTCGGACCACCAATGGTGTTGACGATAGGCCTCAGAGGGGCCCCTTCCTTGTGAATCTTAGGCAACCCATAGATCCTAGGAGCGATGGGACTGCTCTTAATGAGCTTGTGGCACAGGGAACCCACTGAGCTACTAGACTTGATGGCGAGAGCCACTGTCCTAGAGATCTTCTTCAAAGGGTTCTTGGACAGTTTTTTATAACTACCTCTATTGTGAAGATGATCCAACATCTTCTTACGATAATCATCTTTGTTAAGGATGACCGTAGCCCCTCCTTTGTCAGCTTTTAAAATGACAATATTTTCATTCTGATTTAAGGACTTTAGGGCATAGAATTCCTCCTTGCTGAGGTTCCTCCTAGGGGGCTTAGCCCTCCTAAGGACGACAACACAATCATGCCTAATAGTGTCCTTGATATTATCCGGAAGATCTCTAATCCCGTATTCCACGTCACAAATAATGTCATCCACCGGGATTCTTCTAGGGGCAAGAGCAAAGTTTAAACCCTTGCTTAAAGGACTAAAAACAGAGGGGGAGAAAGAAAAGCTCGAAAGGTTAACAACCTTATTATTTCAGGAAGAAGAGGGAGGAAAAACCTCCTTGCTGAGGTTTTCAATATCATTGCTATTGACAGGAAATTCTTTGCCATCATGGCATAAAATATTAATATTATTACTACACAAGTTATCATCATTACTACTATCCAAACAATTATTATCCTCCATATTATTATATAGATAACTATTACCAATACTATTGTTATTCTTACTATTATATATATTATTATTAATGTCCTTGTTGTTGTTGTTGTTGTTGTTATTATTATTATTATTAATGTCCTTATTATTATTATTGTTAATGTTATTAAATTATTATATTATTATTTAAAATATTTATTTTGTTCTAATATTATATATATATTATAATATTAATGTCCCTATTATTATTATAATGCCTCTCATTATTATTGTTATATAAATTGTTATTATTTACTAATGTCCTTAATATTATTATTGCTAATGTTATTAATATTATAATCATTATTATTATTATATAAATTATATTATTTGTTCTTTCTACCATTATATTATTGTTAATATTATCAATATCAAATTCTCATAAAATTCAAATATATTTAATATTTCTTCAATTTACTTCAAAGTCACCTACTTTATTGTAAATATTTTCTACACATTTATTTATTAAATGCAACATTAATTTATTTTCAAATATAAATATATATAATTTTTAATAATAATCACTTTATAGTTGTGGATATAGATTATATTTAATGCACAATTATTCCAGTGTGGTATTAAACAAAAAATTCTAATATTATAAATATTTTTAATTTACTGCTACTATAATCACCTCTATCATTGAATTTTATTATATTTTCATAATAAAATAATGGACTATTAAGTTAGTTTATATATAATATATATAATTATATATATATATAATATATATATATATATTTATATATATCAAAATTGTAATTTCATTATTATAGTTATTTCAATAAGGTTTTAATGTTATATTTTAGAATTGGTATTTGTTCATATGAATATACATATTAACATAGTAAAATTAGGCGTGGTGGAAAATATATTATTTAAGAGGAAAAAGATAAATTTTGTATTCTTGGGTCTAGGTTCATCTTCAAATAATCAAGCAAAAACTTATAGTGTTTATGAAGGCATACTCTAAGCACTATCTTTTTTATTTTTCCATGGTAAATTAGTAACTTGTTGAGTAAATTAGGTGAGACCTGAGATTACTCTTTGGTGACTAACACTCCAAGCACTATCATTGTCACCAAGTTAACTATAATAGGAGACCCTTCTCTCCTCATTTCTTGTCTACCAAAAGGATCCTCCCTTAATAATTTCAAATTGAAGACCCTCCTTGCAAGATAAAGAGGTTTGCTTCATAAATTTGAACAATATGAAGTTTTTCATATTCTAAGACATAGCAACACAAAGGTTAACTTGTTAGCTAATCATGGAGTCATTTTAGCAAAAGTGAACTTGGTGGTTAATAACAATAAAAAAATAAATGTTTGATTTCTTAAAGAACTAAAATATCATCATGCTCAAAAGCACAAGGGGCCTTTCAAAATATGAAAACAAGTGGAATAATTAGTTAGCTACGTGGAAGTTCCTCTAAGCTACTAGATCTAAACATGCTAAAAAAGGATGACAATGATCAAGAGGGCAAGAAGGACTTATGAGATACACTGACACCCAATGAAATGTAAATTATAGTTTTTATTAGAAAGTTATTAGGAGCTTTATACTTATAGACCTATGGATAACTCTATGTTGGAAATAATACTGAGGCAAGGGGGGGTTGAATCAATATTATCAATTTAACAATTTTTCATTTCCATAAACAAATTGATATGCGCTACTTCTGTTAATTAAAATTGTGTATATACACAATTGTGTTTAGAGAAAACCGTGTATATCTTGCAAACTTCTAATTTAGTTAGTTAATCTTAATCTGTGTATCAGAACCATAAAACAATAATCAAGTGCAGTAAATAGTACACCCAATCACACACATGCACACAAGATATAAGGTGGAAACCTAATGTGGGTGAAAACCACCTGCTACAATTCATCTCTATCTTCTTTTAATAAGAAACTTCTTTTTACAATATTTTGGTACTAGTGCAGTCTTATACCAGTACGCAGGATTCTACCTGCAAAACGCTACAACCTTCTCTCGTTCTCCAGCTTCTCCTGGAAGGGAGCTACAACCCCCCTTAGCTCTTGTACTAGCTGATGTACTAGTGCGCAAGTGCTAACTTACAGAAGGCTACAACCTTCTCTTTTCTTCCAGGGACCACGTTTCATAAATTTTTACACTGGATCCATCAATAACATCAATCAGACATCAAATATATCTACATCAACCAATCTCCTTTGCACCAACCAAAACTGAATCAAACAATCACTTCTTTGAACGTTGTAACCAGAATACAGTAACAGTAACCAGAAACGAATCCTGAACTTAGAACACTGCAGCAATAAATAGAAGTAGCTAAAACATATTTTATGAGACATATGCTACTTCAATATGTAGAAACTGCATGCATACGTTGTTATATTAAGGCAAACCTGCGTATACACTGTTTTGAATTACCGAACCAACATGTATACGTGCCTTTGCTATGCTGAACCTACTTTCAAATCTCTAAAAGATAATTTACCCTTTTCAACTATTCAAACATTAGTTATACCCAGATAATCAAATTTACAGATCAAGTCATGCGCCAAATATAAAAGATCAAAATCACACAAAGATACTTCTCTTCAAGCATTAAGATCTTGACCCATCAATAGAACTTATCCTTCTTCTAACGCTCAGGTTCCCCCTTGATTCAGATCCAGCTATGCACCATAACCCAATGACCAATATTCTAGATCTTGCTCTTCATAAGATATTCAATGCTTGAGTGTCTTTCCCTAATGATATTCTTCCCCTTTTATAGTCTTAGACCTTATTCAATACCATGGTCCAAAACCACTTAGAACCAATACCTGGGTTCAACACTTCGGACGAGATACCATGGTCCAAAACCATAGGTCCAAATACCAAGGACCAAAAAAACAAGTTTTCTAAACTGTATGCGCTTTTCTATGCATGAAAATGCGTGTATACACATATGTGCCTTTTGGTCTGTGAATTCACGTGTATACGCGGCTTGGTCAACGGGAATCTGCATGTACCTCCTTTTCCTTTATTCTGAGAGCCTGTGAGCTTGAACTGTCATCTGAGTGATTTGCCGAGTGAGTTGAAATCAAGGACAATACCTGTGCCATAGTGCCAATCCTGTGTCATAATACCAACAATCTCCCCCTTTGGACTTGATGGCAACCCCAAGTCACTCAAATTCATTCTCCCCCTTTATCGTCAAGGGCAAAGGTTTATGCTCCCCATGAGTTCATGCTAAAATCTCTACTCTGTTGTGCTATCCATGCTCCCCTTGACTGCAGGCAAGGTCTGAAAAAATATGTTTTACAAGAAAGAACATGACTCTATACATCATAAATGACCTTCCTATCACCAAAGACTGATGCATACATCCGTCTCCCAACCAAGTGGAGATATACCAATATTGACTCATCCACCCAACCAAGTGGGGATATACCAAAAGTTTACACATGATAAAACAAGAACATTACATCATCCATCTCAGGCATAGTGGGGAAACCAAAATAGGTCGTTACATGACCTTGATAATAAAAGAATTACATGACATAGAGACAAGACTATGATAGTCAACAACAACATTTTTCAATCATCATCCAGACCAACACCCATGATCTCCCTCTGCACCTGTTCTACCTGAATCAAAAACAATTGTGAAGTTGTACCAAGATCTTCTAAGATATTGCCAACAATGCATTATTAGAAGTATATGCTCCCTTTGAACCTGTGTGAGATGGTCTCTGTTAGACCCATATCAGACTCTTTTCATCTTAAGTCTGGCCCACTATTTTTCTTCAAACCAACATATACACGAATGTATCCACAGAAACACGCGTATGTATGTAGATGCTCTTCATGAAACTCACGTACAACCACTTTTATCTAAAACAGATAAGTGTCAACAGCAAGATGATGCATCAACTACTCCCAACTTCTGTCTGAGGTATTCAAATGTCTCCCTGGGCAGTGGTTTGGTGAATATATCAGCAACCTGTTCCTTGGAGGGAACATACTCCAATTTGACCTTTTGTTCAAGTACTTGTTCCTGGAGAGAATGATATTTGATAGGTATGTGCTTGGTCTTTGAATGCATGATTGGATTCTTTGAAATACTAATTGCACTTGTATTATCACAAAAAATGGAGATGGGTGGAGTACAAGTGATTTGGATGTCTTGCAATGTTTGCATCATCCAAAGGAGATGTGTGCAACAAGATGCAGCGGCCACATATTCTGCTTCAGCTATAGATAATGCAATTGAACTTTGTTTCTTGTTGAACCAAGATACTAATCTAGAACCCATAAAGAATGCACCACCACTAGTGCTTTTTCTATCATCCACGCTTCCTACCTAATCTGCATCTGTATATGCATGAAGTGTAAGATCTATGTCTCTAGGATACCATAAGCCATTGTTTTGTGTTCCTTGAAGATATTTGGAAATTATTTTAACTGCCCGAAGGTGTGCTTCCTTTGGATTTGCCTGAAATCTTCTAACTATTCCCACTGCATGCATATTGTATGGATGGGTACCTGTTAGATAGAGCAGACTACAAATCATGGATCTATAGGTTGGTTGATGCACGACTGTTCATTCATCATTTACGATGAGGCTGCAGCCTGTTAGCATAGGGGTACATACTGATTTCAAATCTTACATGCCATATTTCTTCAAGATTTGCTTAAGATACTTAGTTTGTGATAGAAAGATACCATCTTTTCTTTTTTGTACTTGTAAACCAAGGAAATATGTGAGCTCACCAAGTAGGGACATTTCAAATTCTTTCTGCATCACCAAAGCAAAGTTTTGACTCATGGCTTCTTCATTGCTACCAAAGATGATATCATCAACATACACAACAAGTATTAGCAATTTATCATTATCAATTTATATATATAGATTGCTATCTGCTGATCCTTTTGAAAAACCTTGTTGATGGAGGTATTTTTCCAGACGATAATACCAAGCCCTTGGAGCCTATTTAAGACCATAGAGTTCCTTTCTAAGTATGCATACAAGTTTTGGATCATTTCCAAGGATGAATCCATTTGGTTGCTCAATGTACACTTCTTCTTCTAAGTTTCCATTTAGAAAGGAAGATTTCACATCCATTTGATATACTTTGAACTTCTGAAAGCTAGAAAGAGAAACGAACATTCTTATGGCTTCAAGTCTAGCAACTAGTGCAAAAGTTTCTTCAACATATATACCTTCTTGTTGAGCATACCCTTTACAAACAAGTCTGGCCTTGCTTCTAATAACATCTCCATTTTCATTCAGCTTGTTTTTGAATATCCATTTGGTCCCCATGACATTCTTATCATTAGGTCTAGGAACCAATTCCCAAGTGTTATTCTTTTCAATCTGCTCAAGTTCTTCATTCATGGCCTTGACCCAACCTTCATCTTTGCATGCTTCACTTATATTTCGTGGTTCGATGGAGGATAACAATGCTAAATAACTTGAAGCTTCTGTAATAGTTCTTCTTGTTTGTACACCTGCCTCTTTTTGCCCCAAAGTTTGAGTCTCTGGATGGTTCTTCTGAACATACCTGGATGGAGTCTTTTCTTCTACTCTTATCTGTTCTTTGGGTGCCTCATAAGTTTCTTCTTCAACATTAGTCTAATCTAATGTTGAAGGATAGACCTCTTCATCTTCAAAATCTTCGGTTTTTATCTACTTTGGATTGTCGTTTGCTTCATCAACCACCACATCAATACTTTCAACAATTTTTCCAAGTCTTTTATTGTAACACTTATATCCTTGACCTCGGGAAGAGTAACTGAGGAGAATGCCTTCATCTGCTCTAGGCTCAAACTTGCCAAGATTTTCATCAGTCCTTTTGATGTAACCTTTGCTTCCAAAAACTTTGAAGTATTTAATAGTAGGAGTCTTACCATACCAAAGTTCATGAGGAGTTTGAGTGCTATTTACCCGGACATTTGTCTTGTTGAGAATAGTAACGGTAGCAAATGCAACTTCACCCCAGAAGGTTGAAGGAGTTCCAGACTCATCAAGAATAGCACTAGACATTTTTTGAATCATTCTATTCATCCTTTCCACCACTCCATTTTGCTAAGGAATCCTTGTAGTAGAGAATTCCCTTCTTATTCCATGTTCTTCACAAAAGTCAAAAAATTCATCCGAGGTAAATTCCCCTCCTCGATCAGACCTGAGGCGTTTGATTTTGCAATCTGATTCATTTTCAACCAAGGCTTTGAACGCTTTGAATTTTTCGAAAGCTTCATCTTTATACTTCAGAAGTCCTATCTAACACATCCTAGAAAATTCATCAATGAGCAATATAAAGTATTCTTCTCCACGAGGTGACATTTTCCTTGATGGACCACATAAATCAGTATGGACAAATTCAAGTGGCTTACTAGCTGATCCTTCCTTCTTAGGGAAATGTGTTCTGGTTTGCTTACCAAACTGACATGATTTGCATATTGTATTGCCTGGAATTATGATGTTAGGAAGATCGCAAACAACCTGATATTTGCATGCTTTCCTTATATGAGGGAAGCTTAGATGCCCCAATATTCTCTGCCATAGCCAATTTTCATCATTTTTGCTTAGATAACATTGTTGTTGTCCTCCCTTGAGTATGTATAGTTTCTTTGGAGTTCTTATGCCTTTGACCACTGTTTCTCCTGTATCAAGCTCACGAACAATACATCCATTTGATCGAAATATTACCTCATTTCCTTGATCACACATTTGGCTAACACTCAATAGATTATGATTTAAGCCATCAACATACATAACATTTCTAGCTTTGAATTTTTCTTTCAAAAGAACAGAGCCTTTACCTTTTATGAGTGCAGGGGTGTCATTTCCAAATTAGACCTTCCTTTCATTTTCTAAGGCACTATATGACTGAAGTTTTTCTTTATCACCAGTCATATGTTTTGAGCATCCACTATCGATGTACCACTGATTTTCCTATCCTTCTGTATATAAGGCTATACCACATCTTTCTAGTTGCGGTTCTATCTTTCTCCATGTTTTGGGACCCAATGAAGCTTTCTCCTTCTGAGATGTTTTCGAAAACTTACTCCTGCATTCAGAATCTTCATGACCGAAGTTGTTACAAATAGAGAATTCTATTTCATTTTCAAAGGCAGAAAAGTTATTGTAGGTCATCTTCATGATCCCAGTCACACTCCTTTGATTTTGTGCTTCTCGAGTCATGATGGTCTTGTAGGCAACACATTGAGCAGCTTTGTGTCCAAAGTTATGACATGAAAAACATTGGCCATTAAAGAAATTCTTGCGATTATCAAATCTACCGACTAGGTGATTGTAGTTTCCATTGACATTCATTCTTGAGGCAAATTGAAAATGATTTACCTATGGTTGGTTGTAGCTTCTATTCATCCTTGAAGTAGATTGACCCTGATTTACTTGGTGATCTGCTTTATGCCTTTGTTGACGATTGTCAACCTGTTCACTTCTCCTTGCTACATCAAGATAACTTTTGGAGGTGGATGGATTTTGTGCTTGAGATGCTTCTTTAGTATATCCAAGACATGTCTTGATTAGTGGAGAACACTGCACTTTGATAATCACATCTAAAGTTTCAGATCCTTTAGCAAATCTAAGATTAAGAGCTTTTTTTTTCTCAATATCTTTTCTAAGTCCCACAATTTCACATTCTAACTTTTCATTGTGTTTTTGCCTTTTGGCAAGTTGGAATGTCAGAGTATCTATGATCATACTCTTTTCTTCTAAATAGATTTTAAGTTTAGAAATTTCTTCATAGAGATCATCTTCATCTATAGTATCCAAGAAATCATCATCTTCAAAAGCCATCAAAAGTCTATAATCATTATCATCTTCATCTTCATCACTATTTGAAAGTCCATCATTGTCTTCATGTGTATAATAACTCTTCTTACTTACGTTCTGTTTTATGTTCCATTTAACTGGTTCCTTACCTTTATCAAGCTTATCTTTATGAGGACATTTGGCTACATAGTGACCGACTCTTCCACAAGCAAAGCATTTGAAAGGTAGCTTACCTCTGAATCTTCCAGAACCCCATTGAAGTTTCTTAACAAAGTTTGATTCTTCCTCTCTTTTTGACGTATGCCCTGACTCATTGTATTCTCATTTTCTTGAAACTTTGAATGTGGCTTCTCTCATGTCTAATGGTCCCCCTTTTCTCATTTCGAACGCAGTTAGGATTCCATGCAGTTGTGACATAGTAATAATCTGAAGATTCTACTTTTCTTCTATGGCAGAAACTTCTGATTCAAACTTAGAAGACAAGGATCTTAGAACCTTTTCAACTAAAGGAACTTCTTTTATCTCTTCACCCAAGTTTTTCATGCGATTAACAATCTCATCTATGCGTAAGAAATAATTAGCTACACTTTCATCATTGTGCATTTTGAGAGTTTCATATTGAATTCTGAGAGATTGTAGTTTTGCACGTTTTACCTGATCATCTCCTTCATAGCTTAGAATGATCTTGTCCCATATTTCTTTGGCAGTTTTGAGCTGCATAACCTTGACGAATTCTAATTGTGATAGACTTCCCAATAGAGTATTGACAACCTTTGCATTTGTTTCATATTGCTTTTTACCTGCCGTATCTATAGGAGTTGCTGTTGGAAATGTGTATCCTCCTTCCACTATATCTCAAACTTTTGTTCCAGGAGATTGAAGATAGGTTGTGGTTCTTACCTTCCAATAGACAAAGTTACTCCCATCAAAAATTGGTGGCTTGATGCATGCATCTTTTTCGTAGTTGCTCATGATGATAGATCTTCCTTCAAGCGATCAAGCTTCTTCTGAAGGACCTGCTCTGATTCTAATTGTTGGCAACAATACTGAGAGGGGTAGTGAATCAGTATTATCAATTTAACAATTTTTCATTTCCATAAACAAATTGATGACGCTACTTCTGTTAATTAAACCTGCGTATATACGCAATTGTGTTTAGAGAAAACCGCATATATCTTGCAGACTTCTAATTTAGTTAGCTGAACTTAATCAGTGTATCAGAACCATAAAACAGTAACCAAGTGCAGTAAACAGTACAGGCAATCACACACATGAACACAAGATATAAGGTGGAAACCCAATGTGGGTGAAAACCACCTGCTGCAATTCGTCTCTATATTATTTTAAGAAGAAACTTCTTTTTACAATATTTCGGTACTGGTGCAGTCTTATACCGGTACGCAGGCTTCTACCTGCAGAAGGCTACAACCTTCTCTCGTTCTCTAGCTTCTCCTGGAAGGGAGCTACAACTCCCTTAGCTCTTGTACTAGCTGATGTACTAGTACGTAGGTGCTGATATACAGAAGGCTACAACCTTCTCTTTTCTTCTAGGGACCACATTTCATAAATTTCCAGACTAGATCCATCAATAACATCAATTAGACATTAAATATATCTACATCAACCAATCTCCTTTGCACCAACCAGAATTGAATCAAACAATCACTTCTCTGAACATTGTAACTAGAATACAGTAACAGTAACCAGAAAACAATCCTGAACTCATAACACTACAACAATAAATAGAAGTAGCTAAAACATATTTTATGAGACATACGCTACTTCAATATTAGAAACTGCGTGCATAAGCTGTTATACTAAGGCACACCTGCATATACATTGTTTTGAATTACCGAACCAGCGTGTATACACACCTTTGCTATGTTGGATCTGCGTACAGATCTATAAAAGATAATTTACCCTTTTCAACTATTCAGACATCAGTTATACCCAGATCATCAGATTTACAAATCAAGTCATGCGCCAAATATAAAGGATCAAAATCACACCAAGATATTTCTCTTCAAGCCTTAAGATCTTGACCCATCAATAGAACTTATCCTTCTTTTAGCGCTCAAGTTCCCCCTTGATTCAGATGTAGCTATGCACCATAACCCAATGACCATTATTCAAGATCTTGCTCTTGATAAGATATTCAATGCTTGAGTGTCTTTTCCTGATGATCTTCTTCCCCTTTTATAGTCTTAGGCCTTACTTAATACCATGGTCCAAAACCACTTAGAACCAATACCTAGGTCCAGATACCTGGGTTCAACACTTCGGATGAGATACCATGGTCCAAAACCATAGGTCCAAATACCAAGGACCAAAAAAACAAGTTTTCCAAACTGTACGCGCTTTTCTATGCCTGAAAATGCGTGTATACGCATACGTGCCTTTTGGTCTGTGAATCCGCGTGTATATGCAGCTTGGTCAATAGGAACCTGCGTGTACCTCCTTTTCCTTTATTCTGAGAGCCTATGAGCCTGAACTATCATCTAAGTGATTTGTCGAGTGAGTTGCCATCAAAAACAATACTTGTGCCATAGTGCCAATCCTGTGTCATAATGCCAACACTCTAAAGTATATAAAGAAGAAGATTTCCAATTTAAATTATTATAAATTGTTTCATACTCAAACTCTCTACCTCTATGACTTATTATGCTCTTTAATGTACCAATGAAATCTTGATGCATACCTAAAGTTTATTTTAATATAGATACTATCCAACGATTCTAAACATAGTAGAAATAGACTTCTCTTAAATTGAACTCCAATTTTTTTGAAATAATATTAATTTAAATTATTTTTTATATATAATATTGCCATTCTTAATTAAACATTTTCAAACTTTTAACTTTATCAAATATTTATGTCTCAAATGCCGCATAATTTTTTCATTCCAAAAACCTTATACAAGATAAATATAAATATAATAAAAAATTAAAAATAAAAAAAAAAAAAACATATATATATATGCGCTTGTTTCCTCATTCCAAATACTTATACAAGGTAAGAAAAAACCTATTAGAAACAATAATTTGAAATTTGAAAAAATAAATATTAAAAAAATTATATATCTACAGAACCATTTGGAAGGTATTTTTTTTCTATCATTTAAAATATAAAGAGAAATAGAAATAAAGAGTTTTTTTTTATAATTTTTTTTTTTTTTTAAATTGTTTTTTTGAAATTTAAATATATATTGAGAAACATATATCTGTAAGTTGGTTTTTTATTTTTATTTATTTATTTTAGAGATTTTTTTATATTAGTATTTTGTTTACTATTATTAATTCTAAATTTAAAAAATAAAAGCTAGGTTTTATATTATATATATATAATATATAATTTTAAAAATAATCTAAACTTATTTTTAAAAATTATAAAATATAAAATTAGAAAACATATATCTCTTGGAGTTAGTTTTTTTTATATTATTATTATTTTAGAGATTTTTATATAGTATTTTCGTATTATTAATATATTTATAATTATTATAATTTTAAATTAAAAAATAAAAATAAGGTTTATTTCTATAATAATATTTTTTAATTTGTCAATAGATTTTAAGATTTTTGTTGTAATTGGGTTGGTTTTTAAAGATATAGGTTTTATAAAAGTTCTAAGTTTGACCCATAAAAAATAGATGTGTTATTGGGAGCACCATTTTCAATTTCAATATTGAATTGAAGGTTTTTTTGCAATGATACATGTTGGAAAGACCATGGTTTTAAATTTGTAATTATGATCCCAAAACCTCCCTAACAACAACAAAGTTGTGATGTTGGTCGCACCACTTTTCAAACTAGTAGTTGATTTTGGTATTTCAAGCTCAAAAATATGAGTTTTAGAATTAGTTCTTATTTTGAGATCACGGTTCTCATCAAATAAGTAATTATGTTTGTAGTTACACTAATTAATGGTAGCATAATCTCATACATAGATTTGTAAATCTTTGTTTAATGATTTTTCTTAAATAATATATATATTGTTTTAAATAATAAGTTAGATTTTAAAAATATATTGATTTTTTAAGTATTACATTTATTAGATATTTTCAACTCTGATACTAAGAAAACTCTCCCTTAGTCTCTAACAAATGTCTCATCAGCTTTTTTAGAGTATTACACTAGCTATTTTCATTAATGGCTAAATTTTTTTTAATATTTTCTTTCAAATAAATTTTAAAAAATAATAATAAAATTTTATTTATATATTTTCTATTATAAAAAGTTTTACCTTAATTATTTTTTAATTCATATATATATATATCAAATTTTAACATTAAATATTTTACCTCTGCCTTGAGTGTCAAACTTGTTATTTCCTTATATATTTTCTATTATAAAAATGTTTTACTTTAATTATTTTTTAATTAAATATATTTCCAAATTTTAACATCAAATATTTTAACCTTGAGTGTCTATTTCCACTTCAAAGCTATATGTTGAAGTATAAAATTGATTGGGTAAGAAATTCCATTTTTGTGGTTTCAAATTTAAATTTCTTACCAATAAAAGTGCTTTCATCTCCCACTCTTTACATTTTAGTCTTGTTATCCCTATTCAATCTACATCATCACTTCCAACATTTAATAAGATATCTGAAAGTGAAAAACTGAATATATCTGGATATCTTAAAAAGTGAAAGAAATAAAGACAAAAAGGATAGTAGTGTTATCAATGAAGAAGACTTATTAATTCATAGTTTAGTCATGCAATCTACACCATTCCTTTAAGAAGATAGGGACAAAAAGGATAGTAGTGATATCAATGAAAAAGACATGTTAAGCGATATACACCATCACTTCCAACATTTAGTAAGATCTCTAAATAAGTGGATATGCCCCTAAGCTAAGAAGATAGGGACAAAAGGGTAGTAGTGTTATCAATAACATGTTACCCTATGCAATCTACAACATCTTACTCTATGCTTTCAACATTTAATAAAAAATGAATATGCCCTCAACTAAAAAATGAATATGCCCTCAAGTTAAGAAGATAATGACAAAAAGAGTATCAATGGAAAGTACATGTTAAGTAATATATTTCTCATGAATATATTTTTATTCCAATCTCATTGTAATTGCTAAAACTTAGTTACATAAATTTATAAGTTTTATTTCTGTATTTCTTTCTTCTTCTTTTAATATATGTTTTTACTTTAGCATTTATTCAATTTAATCATTCTATTTTTAATATTTATGTTTTTTCTATTTTTAATACTAAATCTTTGAAAATCACATTGCGATTCAAACGTTTAGGAAGAAAAAGCTCGGTACCTACATTGATAAAGTTGACATTGAACTTAATATTTTGTTCACTTATCGTGAATAATTACATTTTAATCGTTTTGATTTTAGTTATAATATAATATTCTAATGGTGTAGGTCAAATTTTTAAATTAAATTTTGAAATCTTAAAATCTAATTGAAAATTACTTTAACATTAGGGTCATTAACTAACCCTCTTTTTAATTAAAAGTGATTTTAGGACTTATGATTAAATGTTTATATGAAAAGCATTCACATGAGTGAACAAATATTTATAACATTATTATGTTTTGTATTCAATATTAACTATTATATTTGTTTATTTAATTAAATATTCAATATTAACTATTTTATTTGTTTATTTAATTAAATGTGTTTATTTGTTATTTATGAGTATCTTATAATGTTAGCCTACAGGGTAGGGTTTGTTGGTGATTGTGTGTTTTGTTAAGGTACTTGTTTATAAAGGTTACTAGTTCAAACTCTGTAAATAAGTCTGTCAATGGTAACTCTAGCTTATCTTGTCTAGTATGGTTTGCGGGCTATTATGTTGAGCTTGGAGGTTTTCTAATCAACAACGTGATGTGATTGTGAGTGACAAATATAATTGTATCGTTCTTGTTACGATTTTTCTCCTATAAAAAATCTTATAAGATTCTTAAATCTATTTTATAGGTAATAAAATGATTAATTCATGTTTTAAAATAATATAATAATAATGAGAAGTTTCAAAATTTTAAATGATTTGAACAATGAATATTTGTTAAATTCTATTAGTGCGAGTAACTGTAGTCAATATCTTATTTGTTTCCTTTTACATATCCTATGGTAAGTTCTTTGGTTTTTGTTTCCTTTTATCTATTTCATACCAAGTTCTTTGGTTTTCATCAATCCAGTTTTTTATGAAAGAGAATGATTATTTGAGTAAAATATTATTTAAATAGAGATGATTCCAAACCTATTTTACAAATATTTCAATTGTTGGTAGCAACTATATACATAGTCAACATAAATGAATAATTGTTTGTTTTGATTGTAAGGTTTGCATTTAGTACATGGTTTTTTCATCTTCGTTGATTATTATATTGCAAAATTATCAAATGCTCGTTTGTGTGTATAATTGTTTAGTTTTAGTGTGCACTAGATGTAGCATGTCTTATACACACCATGCTGTTATACCAAATATAAGTGTTGGTCTTAACCTAAGGTTTAAACCCTTGAAGACGCAAAGTTCTTCCTAGAATGTTGAATTGGTTTAAGGTTTTGATTCATATAATGTTTTAATTAGCTAATCAAAGCGTTGTCATGATTTGGACTTCAAAAATACATGTTCTTTCATTGAGTCCTTGTGATTGATTCAAAGATCATACCCAATCCCTCGAATTACATTGGAGGAATGGGCAAGACTTTTAGGCGAACTTCCTTCTCAGGAGTATGTATTATAATATACTTATATTACACCCTCTCACACCCCTTCATACAAGTGTACATACATACACCCTCTCACGCACATGTAACATAGACACACACACACCCACATTGTAGTGGCTTTGGGGCCTCTTGACTCCCTGACTTCCAAAGTTTGGCTCCCTCTAGGAAACGACCTACCCAGTTGACATGTCACGTCTCCGGGACCTCATGGAGCTTCGAGTTACCAACTTGAGCCTTCCACCTACAATCCAACCTGTCGACTAACAGATCGTCGACGGTGCCAGAACTTGTGTCGTGCATGCAAGCAACTCTATATTGTTGCTTCAAGCCTTCAGGTTCTTCATCTGTCACCTTATGATGCCAACAACAAGTATACAACCTACCGAAGATACAAGGCTGAGGGTCATTCAGGTAAAGATGGTGGCTCAACTAATACCAGGAATAAAATCTATTTAGCGTTAATACCATGCTCGTCGAGCAACATAACAACTTGTAAAGAGATCATGAATGACTCACGAGAAAAAGACATACCCTGCTATGTAGAAGGTCTCTTATGTAATACTATGTTAATAAATGGGTCTCGAAGCCCACTACTTTTCAAGTATTCACTCGAGATCTCATGGCTCAATGCTATATTAGAACTCAGTCTTAATTAACATACATATAATATGATTTTATGTACCAAATGTCTCATGCTTGTCATTTATCAGTTAATAATTTATCTTTTCCTTTCGCCTTCCCTACACATTCGATCAGACATTCCACACATATACATACATAAATGAAACCATTTAATACGTCACACAAAACATAAGGGATATAATGCATAAGCGAGTATTCATTAGTACATTGTAGTCCCTACATTCAAACCATTATCCATAATACAGTAACATCATTCATCATGCATAAACAAAATACATAGTTACTTATCTTGGAGTAGGCAGGGTAACTGAGTCTAGGACAAGGAATCTCCACCCAACTATAGACAGTTGCAGCCATAATCACTTTTAGCCGCCACCCCCAAGGCAGATTCCAAAGTCTAAGGGAGATGCTCGCTTCAGGGACTAACACACCAATCTGATGATGGCTTCTGGGACTCTAGAGGACCTCCTTCCTCAATCCCTCCAGTTGGCATCTTCTTGCCTGGTCAACATTGGGAATCCAGAGGTGTCCAACCTCACCCCTAGGTGTTCTCATAGTGATTCATCCCCTTCCATAGATTCATAATCCTCTATGTTATTTGGGCATTAACCATTAGTCTTATTCCTTGTCTTCCTTAGCTTTTTCTTTAGGATGGCCTCTAGCCAAGCTGTTACAGGGCTGTAGATCTCGCTATCTCAAATCACAACCTACATGTGACCCAAGTTGTTATAGGGATCTAGAGATTTTATCCCAAGTCACAACCTCTAGGGACCCAAGCGATTACACAACTCTAGGTACCTCTGTCAATGCACAACCTCCAGGGACCTCAAGTTGTTAGAAGGCTTGAGAGGCTAGCATCTCAACCCATAACCTCCAGGGTTTAAGAACAAATCCCCTTCTCTTATCTTTTGCGCAACATGTGGAGAGATCGTGTCAAAATACCCTCTGATCCACATTTTCTTTCCTTCTCACCCCCTTTCTCCTGTATTTTTTCTCTTTCCTTTCACGTTCAACCTTTCTTGGTTTCTTCTTTAGCTGTCATTACTATTATGTACCTCCGGGTTTGCAACACGTCATATTTTTCCATAAATTCCTATCCTTCTTCCTTGTGGTTTCTTCCCAAGCAATGTGGGCCTACATACCTCTTTTATGATCATTTAATTTCAAGATATATTTTACTTCAAGTTCAACACCAACCAATATTTAATGGTTTTCTTCCGTCTTTAGGTTTCTTCCTAGAACAAGAAACCATGGTGTCCTAATAAAGTGAATCCCTTCCCAGCTCTGGTGTCCCTAGGTCATTCCCCATTCTTTGTTTCAATTCATCATACAATATTTACAATGCATCCATGATGCCATTTACATAGGAACTTTGGGTGGGGATGTCACAATCCCCTCCCCCTTGATGGAATGTCATTGTCGGTGTTCAATTTCACATGCACAAACATAAAATCAAAATACAATACCTATTGTTTTGTGGATCTTTATACACCCAACTCTATAAAGTATTTATAAATTCATGTACTTGTTTTAACCATAAAACAAGAAAGGATAATTGAATTTCATGGCATCAAGTATCTCCCACATGGCCTCCTATGGCCCAAAGTTCTTCCATTGCACCTTGAATTTCTCTATAAGTCGCTTCAATAGCATGAGACTCCTCCAGTCCAAAAGAAAAATTGGCTCTGATTGGAAATATTCATCTCGTTCCACCTGTAGCACAAACCAATCAATCACATGAGTAGAATCCTATACATACTTCTTATTTAAAGAAACATGAAAAACATCATGAACTCTAACTGATGGAGGTAAGGCTAGACTATACACTACTGGTCCTATCCTCTGAAGTATTTCAAATGGCCCACAGTATCATGGTGCCATCTTGCCACATGTCCTTGCCCTTAAGGATCTCCTTTTGGGCTTAACCTTCAAATAAACATGTTCTCCCACTTGAAACTCCTTGTGGATCCAATGCTTATCTATAGAGCTCTTTTTCCTATCATATGCCACCTTCATATTTTTCCTTATGATCTGAATTTGTTGTTCCAATTATTTAAGCATATCAAGTCCTACATGAACTCTATTAATTGCATCACTCTAACTGATAGGAGTATTGCATTTCCTCACATATAATGATTCAAAGGGGATCATCCTTATGGGTTCTTGGTTTCCATTGTTGTACATAAATTCCACTAGTTGAAGATATTCTTCCCATTTTTTGGGTTGATGAATCACATACATCCTTAACATGTCCTCAAGGATTGATCCTCTCAATTTTTTCATCTGTCTGTCGATGATAGGAAGTGTTTAATGCTAGTTTTATCCCCAAACCTATGAATAGCTCCTTCCAAAACCTGGAAGTATATTTAGCATCTCTATTAGACATGATATTTTTGGGGATGCCATGCAGATTCATGATCTCTCTTATGAAAATTTGTGTTATTTCACTAGTATAATGGGTGGATTTGATCGCCACAAAATGGGCTACCTTGTTAATATTTTCCACCACTACCATGATTGTGTGATGTTTATTCGTTGTTTTGGGTAGTCCCATGATGAAACCCATGAATATTGCATCCCACTTTCATTCTAGGATGGGGATAGAATGTACTAATATTGCAGGATGTCTACATTCAACCTTCACTTTTGGAATTCCAAGCATTTTTCCATGAATTATGCTACTTCTTTCTTCAAATTTGGCCAGTAGTTGCTTCTTTTAATGGTTGTAAGGGTCTTTTGATACCCTGGATGTCCTGAGTAGGGATTAGTATGAAATTCCCTCATGACCATACCTTTTATCTCATCACTATTAGGAACATAAATTTTTCCTTTGAAATGGACTAAACCATCCTTAGTGAGGCGATATTCTCCATCCTCACCGCTTCATCACAGTTCCTCTTTTACTTGTTGGTATGCTTCATCCAACTGCCCAGGAATTTTGATGTTTTCATCCAGTTTTGTGCACGTGATCTTATAGTTTCCAAATGATTCACTTGGATCCTCCATATTAAGGTGTTAACAACCTTGTTTTCCTTGCCTTTTATATACTTAATCCCGAAGTGAAATTTTTTGAGCATGTCCAACCATCTAGCTTGCCTAACATTCAACTTTGGTTGTTCAAACAAGTATTTGAGCCCACTATGATTTGTCATGAGTGTGAAATTCCGACCAAGGAGATAGTGCCTCCACATTTTCAAAGCATGAATAATAGCATCCAATCCCAAGTCATGCGTTACGTAATTCTCCTCGTGTTTACCCAACTTTTTGGATTCATAGAAAAACAATTATCCCTCTTGCATTAAGACTCCACTGAGTCCCTCCTTGCAAGAATCAGTACACACTATGAAGTCTTTTTCAGGATCAACACTAGTGTACTAATGAGGAATTATTTTAACTGGTCAAAAATATCTACACATTGTGTTGTCCATTCAAATCTCTTCCCTTTTCTATGCAAGGTTGTAATAGGATGTCCTATTTTGGAGAAATTCTGGATAAATCTCCTGTAACATCCCACCAATCCCATGAATTATCTAATCTCATCGAAATTTATTGGAGTTGGCCAGCCATTGATGGCTTTGACCTTATCTCAATTGACTGACACACCATCCTTGGATACGACATGTAGTATGTAGTATATCTATGTCTAGAAGAAATCACACTTGTCAATCTTTGCATAGAGCTCGTGTTCTCTCAAAAACTATAACAAAACTTCTAGATGGTTCTCATGTTTTCCTTTTTTTTGAATAAATTGATATGTCATCCATAGATACAATGAAAACCCTGTCCAAGTATGGTGATAATACCTTGTTTATCAGGCACATGAATCTAGCAAGAGCATTAGTAATTTTGAAAGGAATCACTACGAATTCGTAGTGCCCATATCTTATTCTAAAAGTAGTCTTATGAATGTCTTCCTCCTTGATTCTCACTTGATGGTATCCTATCCTCAAGTCAATTTTGGAGAAGATTGCTACTCCCCTTAACTGGTCAAAGAGATCATCAATCCTTGGTAATGGGTACATGTTTTTAATGGTTACCTTGTTCAACTATCTCTAATCAATGCAAAGTCTCAGGGCTCTATCATTTGTTTTCACAGATAATATTGATGCTCCCCACGGAGACACACTTGGCCTTATGTACCCCTTGTCTAGCATTTATTTCAACTACAATTTCAACTCAACCAAATTAGGGATTCTCATCTTGTATGGGGCCTTAGATGTTGGTGTTGCTCTAAGTATCAACTCGATAGAGAAATCTACTCTCTATCAAAATATAATCCAAGAATTTCTACTGGAAATAAATATGTATACTATCGCAAGACTGTGTACCTTCGGAGCATCTAACTTTGCTTGTTCTCTGTTGATCTGTCAAGTTTCTAATTTTTGGAAATTTGTACTACAGAAAATGTACATCCCTTCTTGCAACTACATTTGGCCTACATGGCAGTGATCATCCTCATTGATATGGGATTTCTCTTACCTTGCAGTGTTTTCTTTGTTCCTTTCTCATCCAAGCATTCTATTACTTTTCATGGCAATCCACCTTGGTTTAGTGTGTGTAGAACCAATCCTTTCCTAGAAACTGTCATACCCACCCAATGGTATCACATTTATGTGATTTATTGTGAATATTCCATTGAATTCCAATACACATGATTTAACCCATTGGTTGATCCTTCTCTTTGTCCCTGCATCCAACTGAACCAACCATAGTTCTTGGTTCAATTCCTTGTCCAATTGCATCTTTTGACAAGATCTGGGATGACGTAGTTATAATTAAAACCTAGATAAATCAAAATAGAAACAAATTTCTCTTGTAACTTGCCTTCCATCTCAATGATGGATTCCTGGTGATTTTCTTGGTGATTGTCTGATGCCACATAAACTCGTGGCATAGTCTGGGAAACGTTTCCCACCATGCTTGCTTCCTAAGCACTGTAGATTTTTGGTCCGATCTCTTGATGATGAGGACAATCACTTCTCATGTGGTTCACACCACAGGTCCAAAATTTAAGTGGTTCCCTGCTTTCGATCTTGGGTTGTGTTGATGCTTGTTGTTGTATATTCCCTTTAAAAATGTTGCTACCCTTCTGCTAAGATTGTCTTTTCTGAGCTGGGCGCTTCCTCTCTTTTCCTTTGGGTTCCCTCTGGACCAACTCACATTTCACCTGGAGGTTCTTTTGGCTACCCAGTTACTCTTAGTTTCAAGCCTACACCTAGCTTTCTCGTAGCATTTTTCTGGCTTCTTAACCACATCCTTCAACATCCAAGGTTCTAACAATTCAATCTTATCTCTAAATACCATATGAAATCCACTGACAAACCTCTAGATTTTTATCTTTTCATTCTTGAGATATGGAACATATCTCAATATCCCCAAAAACTTGGTGACATATTCATCACTACTCATTTGTCCCATTCTAAGTTCATAAAATTCCTTTGCCTTATTGTCGTAGTAGCATTCCAACAGGTATTGTTCCCTGAAAATATCCTCAAAATCATCCCATGTTAGCTCCTCTTTAGTGGTATATCTAGTATTCTTCAATTCATCCCACCAAATATTGGATTTTCCTTTTAAACTGTAAGAGGAAACTCTAGCTTTCATATTATTAGAGTAGTTGTGTATTATAAAGAACTTCTTTGTCCCTAGCAGCCCTACTTTTGCATCCTCTTCCTTCTTCACATCTTTATTGAATGTGAGTGGATTTTCCATTTTAAATTCTTTGGGCATAGGCTCTCTTTCCTTTCTTCCTGAGAGATGATGGTGGTGAGAGTGATGATGTCTTCGAGTGGCAGAATTATCTGTTCTTTGTGAGTAAGGTACCTACATTATAGCCCTTCCTCTTGATGTACTAAAAAAAAAATTCCCTTGGCATAGTGTCCTCACTACCTTTCCTGGGCCTCTTTCAGAATTCACTTTCATCTGCTCCATTGGTATTCTCTTTTGAATCTCAAGGGCTCTTCTTGTCTCTACACCTGGTCCTCACCTCATATTTCCTTTTCCTTTCCCAATTCGAGAGACTTTGTAGGATGACTGCATTAATATCTTTCTGCCTCTCCTCAACTCTTACAAAACTCTCATTATCGGCCTTGAAGCTCCTCACCTCATCGCAAAGACTCCTTAGAGTATCCATCTAATCCTAGGATTGATTTGTTGCCCCGTGCCAATTGATCTCTCTTCACCATTAGTTCTAACTCCATCAATTCCATGTTGGGACTGATCGGAACTATATTCAACCATACTAGTTCTCATCATTGTATCTTTTCTATGTTATTTTGGTCATGACCTTGTTGTCAATCACACACATTGTTAGACATTGAAAACAACATTTTGAACATAGTTTAGGAGCATGAGTTTATATTCTTGAAGTATCGTGGGGTTCCTATGATACAAAAAAACCTTGTTAACATTCAAATCATTTAGACATAAATAATGATAGAATGTATCCACAATTACAATTCCTACTCCCATAAGAATTTTAATTTATCTTAGAATTACTTTAATAAATAATTAGTGAATACATTCAAATTGTCTCAGTATTATGCAACAAAAATTCCTCACGTGCTCGTGACAAAGCCCATCCAGTCCAAGTATTGAACATATATGCTTTTATACCACTCTATAATGTACCCAACCCCTCGAATTACATTGGATGAATGGGTCAAGAATTTTAGGCGAACTTCCTTCTCATGAGTATGTATTATAAAATACACATATTTAGTATTATTATTATTTTTCCCTTCATACAAGCATACATACATACACCCTCTCACGCCCATATAATATGTGTGTGTGTGTGTGTGTACAGACGTACATTGTGGCAACTCAAGTGCCTCTTGACTCCCCAACTTCCAACATTTGGATCCCTCCTGGAAATGACCCGCCCGACTGATGTGTCATGTCTTCGAGAGCTCATGGAGCTCTGAGTTACCAAATTTAGCTTGCCCCCCAAAACCTAATATGTAACTGATAGATCTCCAATAGTGTCATATGTTGGGTTGTGTTATATTCTTTCCACGTAGTTAATAGGGGGTTTGAAGGGCACCCGTAACCCCACTTTATGGGGTATGGGGTAGCGCCCCAGAAAATTTTGGTTTTGGACCCTATGTTAGGTTGGGCGGACCCACCTATGGTTTTGTGCATGATTTTCGCACATGTTTTTTGGACGCAATGGTTTTTGGTCCATGGTATTGGACGTGATGGTTTTTGGTCCATGGTATTGGACATGATGGTTTTTGGTCTGTGGTATTGGATGCTTTGGCATGTATAAATATGTATTGTAACATTGAAAGGAACATAATGAAAAATCAAGATGGTAGTCCCGGTTTTGGGATCTAGGTGAAAATCTCTGTGTATATGTGTATTAAGTGTTAGGATCTTGAATTGTTTATTTTTTGTGTTTTAGAATTCCTATGCAGGTAATTTTTGTACGGGGTTAAAACCTACATTTGGTATCAGACCTGTTTTGGCTTCAAGGGGATGCCTTTGTTGCTGAGGGGTTTCGCTTGGGCCTGTGGTAGACCCTATTTAGTGGGAGATCTGTGAGATTGATTCTGGTGGTGAAAGAAGATGGTGAATAGTGGAAAGATAGAGATCGAGAAATTTAATGGTCAGAGTTTTGAGTTGTGGAAACTCAAGAAGAAGGATCTGTTGGTGGATAAAGACCAGTGGATCGTGGTAGATCAAGGTACTAAACCAACAGGAGTGTCTGATGAAGAATGGAAGAAGTTGGATCAGAAGGCAAAGAGCACAATATAATTGTGTGTCTCATATTCGGTATTGCTAAATGTATTAGGGGAAGCTATGGAGAAGGCTTTGTGGGACAAGTTAGGGACTTTGTACCAATCTAAGTCTTTGGTGAATAAATTATTCCTACAGAAAAAGTTGTATAACCTGAGGATGAAAGATGGAGACTCGGTGAGAGAGCATTTGAATGCATTTAATACTGTGGTAAGTCAGTTAGCATATGTTGATATTAAAATTTCAGATGAAGATAAGTGCATCAGTTTGTTGTGTTCTCTACCAGATTCGTGGGATAGTCTAGTTATTTCAATAGGTAGCAATGCAACTACCTTGTATTTTGATGAAATAGTCTCATCCTTGCTAACGGAGGAGATGAGATGGAAAAATATGGAGAGCCAAAATGGTGATGCCTTGTCTTTACGAGGGCAGACCTAGAACAAAAAAAAATAAAAAAAAATCATCGAGTGGGAGATCTAAATCTCCAGGAAAGCCTGTAAAGGTGGTGTGTTGGAAATGTGGAAATGAAGGGCACTACAAAAGGGACTGTAAATCTAAAGCTCCTAATAAAGGAAAGGGATCTGATGAGGCTCCTTCTGCAGAGGTGAAAACCACCTCAGATGAAGGTGGGGATGTGTACTTGGCTTCTTCAAGTACACATGTAGATCATGAGGCATGGTTGGTTGACTCAGGTGCATCCTTTCACTTCACTCCCCATAGAGAGTAGTTTTTCAATTATGAGAAATATGATGGTGGTGATGTCTTCTTAGGGGATGATAGGAAGGCTAGAATCATTGGTCGTTGAAAAGTAAAGTTGAAGTTGCAAGGTGAAAGGGTTAGAATGCTTCCAGGTGTTCCACATATTCCTGCATTAGCCAGAAATCTATTTTTTGTTAGCAAGCTAGATGATGTAGGTGTCAAAACAGTGTTCGAGAAGGATACTTGCAAGATGGTTCAGGGAGCACTGGCATTGATGCGAGGATTTCAGATTGGAACTCTGTACAAGCTACAAGGTAGCACTTTTATTGATTGGTGCAATAGTTTTGTGGTTCCTGAAAGTGGAGCAGAAAATCTAGTGGTCTCTAGAGAGAAGACCATGCTGTGGCATCAAAGGCTTGGGCATATTGGAGAAAAGGGCCTTCGGATACTTCATGGTAAAGGTATGGTAGAAGGTATGAGTAATAGCTCTCTAGATTTTGATTTTTGTAAAAATTGTGTATATGGGAAGAAGAATTGGGTGAGTTTCCCCTCTAGTAGTAAGAGGGAAAAACAGATATTAGAACTTATGCACAGTGATGTGTTTGGACCTGTGAAGGTTCCATCACTGGGTAAGTCTGTGTACTATGTATCATTTATAGATGACTTCTCAAGGAATACATGGATATATTTCCTTAAGAAGAAATCTGAAGTCTTTGACAGGTTTAAAGAATTTAAGGCTCTGGTGGAAAACTAGATAGAGAAGAAGATAAAGGTGCTGGGGACAGATAATGGTGGAGAGTTTTGCAGTAAGGAATTTGAAGAATTCTGTAAGAAGTGTGGTATAGCATGACAGAAGACTGCTCCATATACACCTCAGCAAAATGGAGTTGCAGAAAGAATGAATAAGATGTTGATGGAAAGGGCAAGAAGCATGCTCAGTGGTGCTGGGTTAGGACAGGAATTCTAGGTAGAGGTGGTGGATACTGCATGTTACTTGGTCAACAAGTCACCTTCATCAGTGTTGGAGGATAAGACTCCACAAGAGGTATGGACTGATATGAAACCCTCTCATTCACATCTGAGGGTATTTGGATGTGATGCATATGTACATGTTCCAAAGGAGAAATGAACCAAGTTGGATAGTAAATCTGAAAAATGCATCTTTATTGGGTATAAGGATGGTTTAAAGGGTTATAAGCTTTGGAACCCAGTCACACAGAAGGTTGTGTACAACTGAGATGTGGTGTTTAGAGAGTTGAAAGATGTTATTAAGCATGAAGTCCAACAAAAGGAACTTGAGATAGAGTTTGAGCTAAAGGAGGAAGAATCAGACTCAACAGCAGAGGAGGAATCAAAAGATGAAGAGCAAAAAACTCCAGCTGTGAGAAGATCAGTTTGAGAAAGAAGGCAGCCTGAAAGGTATAGTCCATCTACTTTTTGTTCAAATTTTGCTTTATCTATTACTAACGAAGAACCCAGAACTGTGAAGGAAGAAATAGATTAAGAGGATGGAAAACTCTAGAAAGAGGCCATGGTTGATGAAATGGCATCTTTGCAAAAAAATGAGGCTTGGGCTCTGGTGGAGTTGCCAGCTAGAAGGAAACCCATTGGCAACAAATGGGTGTTCAAAAAGAAGACAAATGCAAAAGGAAAAGTGGAGAAATACAAATCTCGAAAAACCATTGGCAGCAAATGGGTGTTCAAAAAGAATACAAATGCAGAAGGAAAAGTGGAGAAATACAAAGGTCGGTTGGTAGAAAAAGGTTATTCCCAGGTGTTGGGAATTGATTTTGGTGATATTTTTTCTCCTGTTGCCAAGGTAAATTCTATTAGATTATTTTTATCTGTCTCTGCTGCTTTTGATTTTGAGATAGAACAGATGGATGTGAAGACAACATTTCTTCATGGGGATCTGGAAGAGGAAATCTACATGAAGCAACCTAAAGGCTTTGTAGGGAAGGGTAAGAAAGAATCAGTATGCAAGTTAAAGAAGTCTTTGTATCAGTAAAACAGTCACCAAGGATGTGGTATCAAAAATTTGATACATTTATACGGGGAATTGGCTTCACCAGAAGCAAAGTAGATCACTACGTGTATTTTAAATTAATTAGTGACCGTTTTATTTATCTGGTCTTGTATGTGGATGATATGTTGCTGATTGGAAATGACAAAGGAATTATCCAGGATTTGAAGACCCAATTGTCCTCCAAATTCGACATGAAATATCTTTGTGCCAACAAACTATATTTTGGGCATGGAAATTAAAAGAGATCGAGCAAAGAGGAAGCTCTTGTTAAACCAGAGCAAGTATGTCAAGACAATACTACAAAGGTTTAATATGTAGGATAGTAAACGAACGAAGGTTCCTATTCCTATAGCTGTGAGGTTATCTGCTGAACAATGTCCCAAGACACAAGAAGAGGAAGAGGACATGTCCCGTGTTCGATATGCAAGTGCAGTGAGTAGCCTGATGTATGCAATGGTCTGTACTAGACTAGACATTGCACATGCAGTGGGAGTATTAAGCTGGTTTATGTCAAAACCAGGAAAGGAGCATTGGACAGCAGTGAAGCAAGTTTTTAGGTATTTGCGTGGCACTAGTGATTATGGTCTGTGCTACCGAGGAAGACCAAGATTGGATAGAGTCTTGGATATACATTACTTTGTTGATGCAAAGTAGGCTGGAGATCTAGATCAAAGAAGATCTACAAGTGGGTATGTGTTTAACCTATTTGGAGGTGCAGTCATTTGGATGAGTAAGAAACAATTTGTAGTGGCACTATCAACTACAGAGGCAAAAGACATGGCAGCCACTCATGTAAACAAGGAAGCAGTTTGGTTGCAGAGATTGTGTTCAAGTATGGGGTTAGTAGAGGAAGCTATAAGGATAAAATGTGATAGCCAAAGTGCAATTTTCTTGACAAAGAACCCTTGATATCATTCAAAGACAAAGCATGTTGATGTTCAGTATCACTTTGTGAGGGATATGATAGAAGACAAAAAGGTGTTGCTGGTAAAGGTGGACACTTTGAATAATACTGCAGGTGCATTGACAAAATCTGTGAGCTCTGAGAAGTTCTCTTGGTGTAGAGATACAATGGGCATTTCAGGGCTGGGAAAATGACTAAGATCTCTTGTGGCCCCCTGTGGAAAGAAAACAACAAGTGGGAGAATGTTGGGTTGTGTTATATTCTGTCCACATCGTTAACAGGGAGTTTGAAGGGTACCCATAACCCCACTTTATGGGGTCTGAGGCAGCACCCCATAAAATTTTGGTATTGGAC
Organism: Pinus taeda; assembly: GCA_000404065.3. Lineage (NCBI taxonomy): Eukaryota > Viridiplantae > Streptophyta > Pinopsida > Pinales > Pinaceae > Pinus > Pinus taeda. The sequence continues at coordinate 64,350 of APFE031124396.1, read as the reverse complement.
CCTATGTTAGGTTGGGCGGACCCATCTATGGTTTTGTGCATGATTTTCGCACATGTTTTTTGGACGCGATGGTTTTCAGTCCATGGTATTGGATGCGATGGTTTTCGATCCATGGTATTGGATGCTTCAGCATGTATAAATATGTATTGTAACATTGAAAGGAACATAATGAAAAATCAAGCTAGTAGTCTCGGTTTTGGGATCTAGGGAAAAATCTTTGTGTATATGTGTTTTACGTGTTAGGATCTCGCATTGTTTATTTTCTATGTTTTAGAATTCATATGTAGGTCATTTTTGTACGGGGTTAAAAGCTACATCATACCTAGTGTCGGGCTTGCAAACAACTCCATGTTGTTGCTTCAATCCTTCAAGTGCTTCCGCTGTCACGTTTCGACACCAACAACAAGTATACAACATACTAAATATGAAAGGCCGAGGGCCATTTAGGTAAATATGGTGGCTCAACTGATACTAGGGAAATTTTTCGTCTGGCGTTAACACCATACTTTTCGAGAAACACAACAACTTGTAACGTGACCACAAATGAATCACACACAAAATACAGACCCTGTTATGCTGAAGGCATCTTATGCAATATTATGTTAATAAATGGGTATCAGAACCCACTACACTGCAAGTATTCACTCGAGATCTCATGCTTCGACACTATATTAGAACTTGGTCTCAATTAACATACAGATAATATGATTTTATGTACCAAATGTCTCATTCATGTTGTTTAGCATTTAATAATGTATCTTCAACTTTCATCTTCCTTACACATTCAATCATATATTCCACAAAGATACATACATAGATGCAACCATTTAATACATCACACAAGACACAAGGGATATAATGCATAAGTGAGTCTTCATCAGTACAATGTAGTCCCTACATTCAAACCATTATCGATAATAAAATAACATCATTCATCATGCATAAATAAAATACACATTTACTTATCTTGGAGCAGGTAGGATAACTGAGTCTGGGACAACGACTCTCCACTCAACCGTAGATAGTTGCAGCCATCACCACCAAGACTGTTTTGGAGAGTTTGGTATCTACAGATAAATACTAATTCCATAGATAAGTAGCTATATCTAGAACAACAGTTTAAAGTGTTTTAGTCTTTTCCTATAAGCAATAGATAAGATGAGAATATATGAAGACCTACTTGTAGTTATGCTTTCGTCTCGTCTCCCTTGTATTGATCCTGTCACTCCTTCTCGTACTTAATACACTTGAGAAGTAATTGTAAACATAACAGAAAACAAATAACCGATCAAAGCCCAAGACCTATTGAATATGAGTGAAAGGAATCAGATATAATTCACACATATAAGCATTATGAAACAATACAAACATATGGGCGAAAGGTTGAAACACTTTATTGAATAGACGAAGGAATCACAACCATTGGAGTCTGATTCAAAGCCATTCCTCTAGCTTGGATCTCATCCACATCACATCAAAAGCATGAAAAACTTGTAGCATTACAATACTTGCTTCAAAGCCAAATCTCATAGAAACATTATCTCCTTACAATTCAACATAATCTAGCCCCTGATCACTTAAATGAGTGGTCAATTTATAGGAAGATGAAGGAGGTTTTGTCATAAATAGTGGCATTGAATGGCCTTCCATACTTAGAATTAGTTCCATGGAGGAAGGGATGAGAGCATAGGATGCACCTTAACTCATTCCTCATCCATTTTCGAGCTCATATGACTTGTTAAGTGAGGGAACCTTTTAGATGACTCCAAAAGATAAGAATATTCCCAAAACCCTATGTGAATTTTGCTCAATCTCACCCAGCGTAGGTGAAAGGAAGCCTAAATGCTCTGCAGAGCACCCTGGCAATGGACTCAACTGCTCTACAGTGCACCTTACAAGGGCTTACCTGTGCTGGTCCTTCTAAAGGCTATTTCTGGATGCCTTCAAGTCATGAAACTGTCTAGGAAGGAGGCATTCAAAGGGGTGACTTGTTTAGGGCATGTAGAAATTGAAATTAGGGTTTGTTGAGCCCTAAAACACTGATTTGAATGATGGGATTGATGTGCCCAAATGGATCTGTAATAGTTGCCCGCTAAAGCATGAAGTCAGAAAAATTCCAATGTCAAATGAAATGATTTACGATGTGATGAGGAGATATCGAGGTGGAAGGTGACCTGCATCATACAATACATATATCATGATATTTGATTTTACATGAATTTGTAAGGGAAGGCATACCCATGCTCAACTTATAAACTTTCATTACATGTACATAAATAGTCATCTACAGACATAGACCCATGATTGGAATGACTATCAACGTAAAGCCATTGTACATATGATTTAGTACTCCTGAAATCGCAGCCCGGATGGATGAAACTAGATCTGGGGTCTTCTATCCCATTCAATCATTCACTCAAGTATGAATCTAACCATGTGAATATGTGATCTGAAGTCAAACATGGGAAGACACCATTTGATTACCAGCCAATGTTGTAAGTTGTTGACAGATGCAAGAGAAATCACTAATAATGATAATGATCCTCAAGGTACTGTAGTACATTCTGCATGGGGCGAATGGATGATTTGATGTCTAACACCATGCAAAGTCTTTCATTCCAAGGCCATTGATGTCAACCTATTGCCAGAAGCGAGAAACCTGCCATTGCTGCATGCAAGCCTCAAGGTACTAGAAGGGTGTTTCTATGTCAACTTCTTAGATAATGTGTTGATGTCGACAAGAAGAGACTTGTCACAGGATGGCCTTGATGTATCCCACATAAATGACATGAAACAAGTGTAGTGATTTTAGATATGGAATTTGACTGATGACACAAGGTTCATGAATGGCATTCATGAAAATGAAGGTTTATGGTATTGCAAAGGATGAATTTTGACTTAATGACTTCTCTTTAACATGTTAGCGACACCGAAATGAATTGGTAGCATTGACCTAAAGAAAATTGATGGATGGTATGATAGACCAACGGTATGATAACCATCAAGTTGATAACCCAACCCAGATAGTCATAGTGATAGAGTGAAAGTGTCATGTTCAAGAGTGACCTACTACCATAAAGTGTTTTTTCCCTTTTTCCCATTTTCCTAGTCATTGTTGACCAATACCTCTTTATTTTTATCAAGCTTGAGGAGGATAACATATTCTTGTTGTATAATTTCACCCTTTGGGCGAATCCATCGCTATTTGATGTTTTAACGAGTCTAGCGAAGGTGAAACTTGGTCTTGTCTTGATGGACAAGTTTGTCACTATTTGATGTTTTAAGGACTCGGTCCTTCATGTTTAGAGAGTTTGAAAAGGGACAAAAAGAAAACTCCACAAGTTCTTTTTCATAAATTAATCTCTCAAGCCCGAAAAAGCATAAAATAATACAAGAGAGATATCATTTCCAATCCATTAACGAGCTGGAAAGGACAAGCACTCAACAATATTTTCATGTTTAAAGAGTCTAAAAAGAGCTTAAAGAGGACTCCAAGGGGGTTCCTTTTTTGTTTTTAACAAATCTTGAAAAAAATATAAAAGTGTGCTATGTGGTCAAAATTACAATTTACAATCAAGCATGTCAAATTTTGTAAGTTAGTTGCAAAACCTGCTCAAAACACCACCAAATGGATTAAAAATACATGTATCATAGGCAAAAATAGGTAAATACTAATGTTTACTCAATTAATGAACATGAAATAAACATTAAACAAGTTTTTACCATGACATTTTTAACATTTGGAACTTACCATTTAGTTTTGTGGTTTGAGCTAGTTTTTTACCTCATTCTTCACCAATTGATTACGAGAGATTCTATAGACCATTTCTCGAGCTGTCTGGACTAGGTAGGAGCTAAACCTCTCTTCTTTCTTTTCAAGTCATTCTTTTGTCATTTCATGCAAGTTTTAGGGTTTTTTGGGGCCCCTGGGGTTTCATTTTTTCGCTATGGGATCATCGCATGCTTTCACATCGAAAATTATGCTCAAGAGCACCTAGAAAGAATCCTCCATGCTCTGCAACGCACTGTATCTATGCCAGGGTTGCGCTAGGTGAGTTTCCCAAGTTTGATTTAGTTTTTTGATCCAAAATTTGTCTTGTTTTTTGCATGGAAAGGGTCCTAATTAAGCTTATGATTATGTTTCAGGCTTTCATCAGATCATAATGTTGATTACATGGTGAGAAAGAGAGCATGAAGAACAAGACATTGTTGCCCTAAACAATCTGGGTACAGTTGAGGCCCTCAAAAACTGCGGGTTACTCAAATAATTTAAGTTGTCCAGAGTGAGGCAACAAATAGAACTATTGCATTTCCTTGTTCATGCATGGGATCCGATAGATCAAACTTTTCACATTAGGGACAAGATGGTGCCTATTACCATAGATGATATCTATGTTCTTACCAGACTATCAAAGCGAGATGCCCCCATCTCACTTTCTGGATTTTTTTGTGGAGGTGAATTGGTGAGAGATTATATTAGATAGTTTTGTCAGCCAAGTACATAGCCTAGCAAGGATGGGAAAATAAACATCGAGGATGTAGGTGATTTTCCTTTGAGAACAATCCTCTTCACAATCGCAAAATTGGCTGGTAGCATGACACTACATCTAGCAAATAGATCTTGTATGCAGTATGCACTGGAGTGTCTAGAGCCAAAAGCTTTCAACTGGTGTGAGGTTGTGCTTTCCTCATTGAAAGAACAATTGACCAAGGTAAAAAGTGGTAAGATGAAGAATTTCTGCTATGGTTTGATCTTAATTGATTTTACCTTAGAGAGAATCCCATTGATGCAACCACAACATGTATCACTGGGTGTAGCTAGTCCTAGAGATCCACGTATGCAGAGGTGGGTTGAATTGATGGCTCGACATGCGGGTCAGTTAACAATTATTTTTTCCACTGCATTTTTCAGTTGGCTCGAGTGACAACGCCTTGTCATCGAGGAGCATCCATACTCAGGGATGGCTTTCCATGGAGATCCAAATTTGATTCTACTAGTTGGAGCACAATGGGGTGCTATGGGTAAGTTGTTTTACCAAAGTGGTTTTTGATTTTTCAAGTTTCTACATGTTTTTTGTGTTTTTAATGTTTCCAAGACTAAACTAAAATCACTCTTATGCATGCATATGTGAGTACTGTTTGACTTGTGGGGCACCAACAGGTTGCAAGTGGGCCAGCGCGGAGAAACATTAGGAGAGTAGTTCTCCAGGACTTGAATTTGGCCGAGACCTTAGCAGAGTTTCAGGATCACATAGAGGGATTAACCCTTGGTATTTTGAATGTACGAATCGAGGAGTTACCAATGAGGCTACAACACCACACTATTGGTATTCCTAGCCATTAAGTGAGGCTTTTGCGCATGATAACACAGGTTGTGACCTGTTACCACGAGCACCACTAGATCTAGTTAGGATGTTTTGCATGCATTTTGAGTTTTTTGGATGAGATGACCAAGCATGTCTTCGACACAAATTTTGTAAAAACTGTTAAAACACCTATCTATTTTACTTTCAGAGTTTTCTATGTTTATATGAAATCCTATTCAACTAATGATGTGAATTGAAAATATTACTTTTAAATGTGTCGCAAATATCTATTTAACACATAATTCACTAGAGAATCAGTTAATGTGTTGATATTTCTGGAAATATGTTGATATTGAATGTGTTCAAAATGTCTTTCCAAAATACGAACTCTAAGGAACATATGAAAAAATTGTTGGATTTCGGATAGTATAAATGTTTGTTAGTTGCAGTACAACGAGTTATGAGTCCAACCTAATGATGATTCGGCAAATGCCAAGTGAAATGGCATCAGAGAGTAGTTAAATCAAAGTGCTATACTTAGCGATGTTGTTCATTGATCGACCAATACAAATCCCTTGAAAACTCACTAACTCGCCACTTGGAGTGAAAATAACACATGCTGTAGAAGAAAAGTTCTGCATACTATGACTAGCACCATCGGCATAACCAAAAAAAGGTTCTGAAGACTCGGACATTTGCAAAAAATGAAAAGCAGATTACTAACCAAATAAAAATATCTAAAAGATACACACACACACATGCAATGAAAGCATATATATAGTGAGTTTTACTACACTTAATGAAGCATAGTAATGTTTGAGGTATATCCCATTTCGGGGCTGTGACAAGGGAATCCCATCATAATCTACTAACTTGTAGGCACCTTTTTCTAGAACATGCTTGACAATATAAGGACCCATCCACACTGGTTCGAATTTCCCTGCTCCAAGTTTATCAGCTTCCTGATCATAAAGCAAGACTAGGTATCCTTCTAAGAACATACGAGGCTTGACATTTCTATTATATTGTGCCTTAATACGTTTCTTATGTTCTTTGTTAGCCAATCCGGCATCACGACGGGTTTCATCCAGATGGATTACTTCCAAGAAACACACTTCTTCTTCAGAAGTGTCGGGTAACAAGTCAATCACAAGTTTGAGTGATGAAATTTCACATTATATTGGTAAGAGGGCTTCCAAACCATACACCAACTAAAAGGGTGTGAATCCAGTTGAATTTCTCACCAAGGTTCGATATGCCCACAAGGCAGAGTATAGGATTAAGTGCAATTTTCGCTTATGAACCCCTATCATTCTTTGCAACATCCGCTACAGGACTTCGTTGATGGCCTCATCTTGTCCATTCACTTGCGGGTAATAAGGGGTAGAACTATCATGTGACAGTCCTAACTTAGTAGTCAACTTAGCCATCATGTGATTGTGAAAATGCGACCCATGATCTATAACTATGGCTTGTGGTACACCAAATCGGGCAACCACATGGTTAAAAAAGGAAAGAGCAGCTGTTTCACCACTGTTGTTCAATGTTGGCATCGCCTCAACCCATTTGGTAAAATAGTCAACGACGACTATAATATACCCATGCCCCCCGGCCGACGTGGGGTTACATGTCATAAAGTCAATGGCCCATTTTGGGAATGGGTCAACAACAATGACTAGATGTAATGGTGCAGGTGGTAATCTGGTTTTTCGGTCGTATATCTGGCATGTGTGACAGCTTCTGACAACAATAATACAATCTTTGAATATAGTTGGCAAGAAGTAACCAGCACAGAGAATTCTCTGTGCGGTTGCATATCCAGATAAGTGTCCACCACAGGCATTTGAATGGAAATCATTCAATGATTTCTCGGCTTCCTCATGTGTGAGGCACCTCCATAAAATCGTATCGATACCATGATGGTAATAAGTGTCACCAATGATCTAATAATATTTGGATTGGTATCAAATATGTCACTGTTTCAAGTGAGAGGTACCATGCCGGAAAGTTTGGGTCTAGAGATATATCAGTATATCTCCATACCACGCATCAGATGACGATATTAGAAACAGAGACTCATCCAAAATTGATGATTCAGATGTTGAATCAATGGAGGTCGAGGGAAGGTTGCAAAGTAACTCTACCAAAACTAGAGATTTCTTTGATTTGGACTTGATGAATTCAAAATCAAATTCCTACAAAATAACTATCCATTTTGAGTACTTGCCCCCCAACAATTGACGTGACAAAATGTATGTCATAGGGTTGCAATTCGAAATCATAGTTGTTTTTCGTAGCAAGATGCAATGGCGAAATATTTGAACAACTTGCACAGCTGCCAAAGCTAGTTTTTCGATATAAGGGTAATTAATTTATGTATCGTTGAGATTACGGCTCAAGTAATAAATTGGATGTTCAATCCCATTTTCTTCCTAGACTAAAGCCATGCCAATGGTTGTATATGCAGCCGCGAGATATAGGTAATAGTCAATTTGATAATTGGGAGAGTACATTAATGAGGCTCTAATCAAGGTATCTTTAAGAGCATCAAAGGAAGCTTGTGCAACCTGATCCCAATGGAAGGGTATCTGCTTTTTTAAAACAAGTGCAAAACCTTTAGCCATCTCACTGTAATTAGGAATGAACCTCCTCAGAAATTTTGCTTTCCCTTGGAGTCTCTGTAACTGTAAAATATTTGAAGGTGGAGGCAAATCAAGAATTTCCTAAACCTTTAATGGATCGAGTTGAATCCCCTCTCTAGACACTACAAATCCAAGCAATCAAGAAAAACCAACACAAAACAAACATTTGTATGGATTGAGTTGTATCTTGTAGTTTCAACACCATAAAAATATCGCTCTCAAATGTTGTGGGTGATCAAACCGCTTTCGTGAATGAGCAGGTAAATCATCAGGGTAAGTTTGAACAATGTGCTTGATGTCGTGGAAGGCATAGTTCACTGCCCTTTGAATTGTAGCCCCTACATTCTTCAAACTGAAAGGGAGTTTCCCATACGTTAAAGTGCCTCATAGACAAATAAAAGTTGTTTTCGATTGGTATTGTGGGTGGATATTGATTTGATTGTAGCCTGAAAAACTAACCATGAATGAGAATATTTCGCATCTGACACATTTGTCAATAATCTAGTCGATAAAAGGAGTAGGATAATTGTCCTTTGGAATTGCCTAATTTACATCCCTATAATTGATGCACACTCGAATTGTTCCTTGTTTCTTCATAACAGGAACAAGGTTGGAAACCCATTCAGTAAGAGGTACAAGGTAAATGAAACTAGCTTGCAAACGTTTTTCAACCTCTACTTTAATTGTAGCAACTTTTTTTGGATGAACAGGCTAAAGTTGCATTCAAATTGGCTTGACATCATGGTACATTTTGATTTCATGTTCAACAATACCAGAGTGAATGCTTGGCATCTCCTCAGAAGACCATGCAAAGATATATCTAAATTCACAAAAGAGAGTATAATAACTATCGAGTTTTGATGGATAACAAGATTTTCTGACATGAATATTCTCTACACTATTAGGCTTGGTCGAAATATTAATAGAAAGCATTTCTTTAATATTTGACAGGTTTTTCTCAGATTCCACTGTGTCTATGAAAACTAAATTCGAAAGAAAATCAACAACTGAAGGGTGGTTTAGTTCATTTGAATAATCTTCGATGTCATCTGGAAGATGGGAATGATGATGATAATCGTCCCAAGTTTCTTCTCCTATCATCATTGATTGGATGATTCCTTCATCCTTAAAATATATACGTGTGAAAGGATCCGAAGAAGTACCATATTCTAACGAATGATCTACCCATAAAATTGGTGAATGTCGATTTGGGTTTTCTACAAAAGCCTGAAAAATTGATTGCTATGCTAGTTCAATGGGGCTTAGCGGCATTACCTCAATATTACTATGAACTTCAAACTTGTTGGTAATCCTCCTTAAATTAGATGAGGTGGAGGAAATCATGTTACAAGTCTCTACTCTTGCCACTTTCACCAAATCTGATGGTGACAGTAGTGTAAAAGTACCCATTAGGGAAGGATCTTTAAAGAGACCTACTCCAATACTTTGAAGTGACAGCAGGGGTTTTTGTACCAATGGAATACTTCCCGTAGCCTGTGAACTATTGGCCAAAAATTCAAGTTGATCGATGACTGTTATTCCACCCTTATGAGGGAATGCAATAGTATGAAAGTACATGGAAACCACAACATCCATAACATACACCCATGTCCTTCCCAGTAAAATGTTGTAATTGAGGGGTCCGTCAACTACCTCAACTTCAATAGTAATTATTTTTCCCCCTAGTTTGATTTGTAGGTTACTCAAAATCCCACAAGGAGTATATTTTCGTCTGTCAAAAGCTTTTAATGTGGTTGGTGATCATGACAACGACAGTGAACCAAGTGTTTTCCAACAGCTCATTGACATAATGCAAGTAGATGCCCCTGATCAATAGTAGTTTGGTGAACATTCTTATTGAGATATTTTACTTGAATTATGAAAGCTAACTATGCCGGTAAGTCTGGTGTATATCCCACATGGTTAAAAATCACAATATTGGAATCTGTAGGGTCTATTTTGCCAATTGCTGACAGTAAAGCCTGCTTCTGGGAGGGACAATTTTGTTACACCTCAAGTGTCGACATAGCAAAAGGTGATTGAGCAATATCTTCCACTATGTTATAATTTTGAGTTGCTTGAGCCCGAGGGTTAATTTTCAATTTATGCACAACTCCCTTTGGTGGTTTTATTGTCAATTCTGGTACAATAGGTGGAATATTTTCAGATGAAGTTGAAGTTGAAGGATTAGATTGATCAGTGGCCTGATTATTCAACGATGACGGTGGATTTCCATGATCTTTGTTTCTCGTTGACACCAAAACTTTGTTTTGTGGCTTTGTGATGGATAACATGAGTACTTGGGATGTGGAAGCATGGTCTATCACAACCAAATGTGTCTCTGAGTTTGGAAACAGATCAATCAACACTCCAGATGTAGTAGAAGTCTTTAAAATTTTAGAGACCTCTGAGTAGTGTGGACAATCTCTTGTAAAATGCTCGTCATTACAGATTAGACATGGATAAAAAGGTTTCCTTGCCAAAATAGAGGAATCAGATGATTTCTCTTGAGGGGAATTATCTTGTTTCTTCTGGTTTTTCCCCTTTTTCTTGCCTCCTGGTTGCTTTTGATTTTTTTCTTTGTCAGATGACATATCATTAACCTCGGAAGCAAGAGTGTTTTCTGATGCATTGGTAGTTTGATTGGTAATGGAAAGAGTTTGACTAGATGGTCTTCCTACCATTTGCGTGCTCAAAGAACCAATCACGCCATCGTTGGCATGAGAGTCCTTACTCGATTGTGGAGGAGGAGGAATAGTGAAAGCTGGTCGGGGTGCATTGGGAATTTTGTCGTAGAGCATGCTAGATTGTGTATAAATCAAATCCAAGTATTGGGCACGAGCAATCACTTTCTCTTATGTGACAACCCCACCTTTTTCCACATCCTCGGTGATTGATGGCAGCAAGGATTTTATGAACCCCTCAGCCAAAAGTTGATCAGGAACATATGTCTTAACCATTCGATGACATTGCCACAACTCATGAATATGATTTGATATCTGGGTAGCAGTAGTCTGTTTAAAGTTGTTTAGGAGTTCCATTCCAGTCTCGTATCTGATAGGTAATCGGAAATGGGTCAAAAATGTGGTGGCTAAAGTCGTAAAGTTGTCAAAAGAAGCTCTTGGTAACTCAATGTACCATTTAGAAACCGGACCAATAAGTGTTCTTTGGAAAATACAGAGTCTAACCGAATCATCATTTAAGGAGTTTGATGAACACTACAAATGAAAGGTCATGACATGATTTGAAGGGTCTTCTCTGGGATTTCCATTGAATTTCAAAATGTCAGAAGGTAACTTATGTGAAATCATTAGCCACCAAGGTGCATATAAGATTGGATCATTAGTGAGCCGATTTAAATCTATTAATTCTAAAGTTGCTACAAATGGAAACTTTCGATTAAAGTCAAGTTGTGCATACCCAGGATATGATGGAATTGCCTAAGAAATAGGTCTTTGCATACCAACATAGGGAATTTTCATTTGGTAACCTTGATAAGGTTGTTGTTGAACAAATCTAGCATAAGGTGGTTGTTAATAACTAGGTTGAATTTGTGGTTGTCCATAACTTGCAAAGCCTTGTTGACCATGACCTTGGTAAGCTTGATATTGTCCAAACCCAGGTTAACCCTATTGGGAAAGTCCAAATTGGGGTTGGAATTGCTAGAATTGGGGTTGTTGAAATTGAGGCTGCCACAATTGTTGAATAAACTGTTGTTGTTGTTGGTACAACTGTTGTTGATTTAATGATTGTTTTTGCCCAACAATGAAAGGTTGGTCAGGTTGTGAATAAACTATACCAGTTTGAGCTTGGGTCAGTCCAGATAAATGTATACTAACATGAGGTTTTTGTTGAACCTTGGAAGCAAGTGGTTGTTGTACAACAACCTGAGAAACTTGAACTTCTTGACTCAAAACTTGTGGTTTCAAGGTAGAAGGACCAGTTTGTACCAGTTGAGATACAACAGTTTGAACTTGTGATTGTGGTACAGTAGTAACAACACGTGTAGTAGGAATAGCTGACACAGTCTACATTGGTTGTGTTGGATACACAAGCCTTGGTTGAACTGACATTGTTGGTTGCCATTGACAAACTCAAATTCCAAGTTGACCTGAATACTGCAGGATATTACCATATGACAGTCCTCCCGAATAGGGAGGATAAGGTGAATAAGCATATTGCTTTCCATATGGTGGCAATCAAGTATTTAATGGATACATAGGTCTTTGTTGACCAGATTGCCCAACTTGATATTTATATGTAGGATCAAACTATTGAGTTCCCCTTAAAGAAGAACCAAGTAAAATTCCAGTTGAGGACACGGGTGATGACCATGGTGTAGAAGCAACCCTGAGTGGGTTCTAGATAAAGATTGGTAACCAATCGGGATGGAAGATTCACCATATAGGTGCGACTCAGGTGTGGTAGAAAACATCGAATAATTTGCAGCAAAAGATTCTGTCGTAGATGCATCAGATGATACAATCTGGGATGTTGGTAGTTATTCAGCCATAGTTAACTGACCCAAAAGTTATCCTAAAGAATCGACGGGTACTTGAAAATAAGTAGGATCAAACGGATCAATAAAATGAGGAGTATGAGGGTAAAGATAAAGCCCAACTCCAAAGTGGAATTGGCTTCCAAATGTAGAATATTCTTCCAATTCTTCGTTTATAGCAATTAAACCAAGTGGAAGAACTTCACCGTCTGGTCTGTAAAATATTTATGGTGTTGATAACGTTGAAGTTTCAGTAGTTACTGATGTTTGAGGGGTAACCGATTGATCATCTTCCAGAAAAGTAACAACTTCTGAATTTTCAAATTCGAAGTCCAGATGTTCGGGTAAATGAACAACAATTTTAAAAATGGGTTCTTGAACAACTTTAGTTCAGATTGAACTTCTATTTGAACAGTGATAGGTTCTGAATTAACTTCTAGTTGAACTAATTCAAGTTCAAAAGTAATTTCTTGTTGAGAAACTTCAAGTTGAGGATCAACTTTTTGTTGAACAACTTCGGTTATTGTTTCACTAGGATCAGTGCTAATGTCCTCAGGTAGTTGTGAAACTTCTCTTTCAGAAACGGATGTACCATAAATGGTTGGAGTAACTGGAGTCTCAGTACTTACCAGAATAGTTGATTTAGGTAATTTAGATGAAGAACTAGGAGTTCTTGATGTACTTGACTCAGATAGGCGAGACCACTTTAACCGAATAGGTGTAGCTTTGGGTGGCAAAGGTGTTTTGCTCATTGCTCTCCATAAACGATGGTGTAAGGGTTGATGTTCCTCCATGATTTCTCATTAATTTTATTATCAAAAAAGAAATAAACAAAAAGGGGTAAGCTACGCAAAAGGTTTACCAAGCAACTATGAACTGCAGAATACCTCTTGGTGAACCAAGAAATATGGGCAGGAAATGTCCCCGAATGTTGTGTTTAGTGTATCGCAGTGTACAAGGCAACCAACTCGGGTACTTAAGGATGGATAACAACCTAGTGTTGTCCTCCCATATATACTTGAAGGTACGTGGAGGCCCAGTCCATATAAGCGTTGTCTAATGAAAAAATTCAGAGTGAGAGCATTCCCATATATTTTACGTACTGTAACACCACCTTATATACCCAAAAGTACGTGCACGAGCTACTATATACTCACATATGTGGAATGAGGTATCACACTCGGGATGTATTGTAGACAAGTTAGTGACAACTGCTTTGTTTTACAACGCTAGAACACGTCTCTAGCCTAGAACCACTAAATGTTCTCGTTAATGACAATGCTCCATTAGGTAAATTGATGTTAATTTTAAGTTGATCTTCCTTAGGAATTTTCCTTTCAAGTTCACCACATGATGTGTTCTCAAATTCCTAGGAATGAAACTATCATGATAAGCATTCTTTCCATTCAATTAAATGATGAAAATCCTAGCTACTTAGGGATAGAGCAATCAGATTTCTTTCGATCAAAGAGCAAAAAGCACAATCTAATGCAATTTCCCTACACTATTCCTATGAGCACACACAAACTTTTTCAATGCAACATGCCTGTATTTCTTTTCAATTTCCTTAATGTGAATATGAACAAAAGTAAATATGCACATACAATCAATCAATCTTTAATAAGAACGAAGACTTTTACAACAATTCTAATTCGAAGGAAGAGAAGACTTTATGACACTTTCTTTCAAATGAAGATTAATCAACTATATTCTAACTTTGACTATCGATCAATAACGACAAAGAAAAACATTAAGAAACATTAATCAATAAAATCATAGTTGGGCTAGACAAGGAGATAGAAACTTGTTCTCTGAGATATAACATCCATTGATTAATCAACAAACAAACAAATAGAGAAAAGTTGGGAAAAACACTTTCTAAAGGTGCGAAACTCACCTTAGGAGGATTAGTGCAGCCCTAAATGGGAGACAGTGTACTTCAGAGCACTATCCCTAAGCTGGGGGTGCTTTGCAATGCATTGTGTCCCTAACAAGCTTGCGCTGGTGATAGTGAGCCATTTCAAGAGGCAATTTGACACAGTTTTGACCAATTTTTCAATGCAAAGAGCTAAATTACAATCTATTAACACAAATAAGGTCTGCAAGGATGTCTTAGGAGGTGGATAAGGTACTATGAAAGAGGATCTTCCCCAATATGGTCGCCAATTTGTTTTGGAGAATTTGGTATCTATGGATAAACACTAATTTCATAGATAAGTAGTTGTATCTGGAACAACAATTTAAAGTGTTTTAGTCTTTTACTATAAGTAATAGATAAGGTGAGAAGATATGAAGACCTACATGTAGTTCTGCATTCCTCTCGTCTCCCTTGTATCAATCATGTCACTCCTTCTTGTACTTAATACGCTTGAGAAGTACCTATAAACACAATAGAAAACAAAGAACCGATCAAAGCGCACGATCTATTGAATAGAAGTGAAAGGAATCAAATACAATTCACACATATAATCATTATGAAACAATACAAACATATGGGAGAAAGGTTCAAACACTTTATTGAATAGAAGAAGGAACTACAACCATTGGTGTCTGATTAAAATCCATTCCTCCAGCTTGGATCCCATCCACATCACATCAAAAGCATGACAAACTTGTAGCATTACAATACTTACTTCAAAGCCAAATCTCATAGCAACATTATCTCCTTACAATCCAACATAGTCCAGTACCTGATCACTTAGATGAGTGGTCAATTTATAGGAAGATGAAGGAGGTTTTGTCATAACTGGTGGCATTGAATGGTCTTCCATACTTAGAATTAGTTCCAAGGAGGAAGGGATGAGAGGATAGGATGCACCTTAACTCATTCCTCATCCATTTTTTAGCTCATAGGAGTTGATAAGTGAGGAACCTTCTAGATGACTCCAAAAGGTAAGAATATTCCCCAAACCCTATTTGAATTGCGCTCAATCTCACCTAGCATAGGAGAAAGGAAGCCTAAGTGCTTTGCAGAGCACCTTGGCAGTGGACTCAATTGCTCTACAACACACCTTTACAAGGGCTTACCTGTGCTGGTCCTTCTAGAGGCTATTTCTGGATGTCTTCAAGTCATGAAATTGTCTGGGAAGGAGGCATTCAAAGGGGTGACTTGTTTAGGGCATGTAGCAACTGAAATTAGGGTTTGATGAGACCTAAAACACTTATCTGGATGATGGGATTGACGTGCTCAAATGGATATGTAACAAAAAAAGATTATAGAGTCTGGGGTAAATGCTCGCTTTAGGGACTAACACACAAATCTGTCGCTGGATTCTGGGACTCCATCGGACCTCCTTCCTTAATCCCTCTAGCTAGAAACTTCTTGCTTGGTCAACACTAGGAGTTGATAGGTGCCCAAACTCACCCTCATGTGTTCTCATAGTTATTCACCCCATTCTAGGGAGTCCAGAATCCTCTGTGCCATCTAGGAATTAACCATTAGTCTTTGGTCTTCCTTATATTCTTTGTCAGGATGGCCTCTACCCAAGTTATTCCACGGCTCCAGAGCTTCATATCTCAACATACATCCTCCAGGGGACCCGAGCTATTACAGGGCTCCAAAGATTCTATCCAAACCCATAGCCTCTAGGGACCCAAGCTATTATAGGGCTCCAAATACCTCTGTCTCAACCTATAGCCCTAAGGGACCCAAGTTATTATAGTGTTCCAGGGATTCTATCTCAACCCATAGCCTCCAAGGATCAAGATCCAATCCATTTCTCTTCTCTTCTCTTTGGCATTGCCCATGGGGAGATCACGTCAAACTCCCCTCCACTCCACACTATATTTCCTTCTCCCCCCACTGCTCCTATATTTTTTCTCTTTTCTTTCGTGTTCAACCTTTCTTGGTTTCTTCGTCGACCATCATTACTCTTGTGTCCCTCCGAGCTTGTAGTACACTTTTATTTTCCATAAATTCTTTTCCTTATTTGTTGTGGTTTATTCCCAAGAAATATGGGCCTACATAACTCTTTTCTTCTCATATATTTTTAAGGTATTTTTTTTCAATTCCAACACCATCGAGTTTTTAATGGTTTTCCTACATCTTAAGGTTTCTTCGTAGCACAAGAAACCATGGCATCCCAAGCAAGTGACTCCCTTCCTATCTCTAGAATCTGTGTCCCCAACTCAGTCCCCATTCTTTGTTTCAATTTGTCGTACAATATTTACTATGCATCCACAATGCCATTTACATGGGAACTTTAGGTGGGGTTGTTAGGTGGGGCTATCACACACACACACACACACACATAATATTTGTTGATATTGTGGGTTATCAAATTATATAAATAACAAAGTATGTTTTATTTTTTCTCTAAAACATTTCACATATAGATTTCCATAACTTTCTTATATGATCATGAATTCCCATTTAAATAGAAGGAGAATATAAATTCTTCAAGCTTGAGATTTTGGTAATGGGGAAGTCTCATACATGTTTTAATATTTCCTTTGTTTTTGGTCTTTTTTCCTGATAGCTATAAACACCACATGAATTCATTAGAAGAAAAAAACATGATACTTCAATATATTTGAGGTACAATTTAGTTTGGGATACATTATAATTCAACGAGGATTTCTTTGTTGGTTGATTTCACTGATTTAGATTGGGTTGGAAACCTTGAAGATCAGAATTCTATTATAAGTTATGTTTTTAGTCTTGGTTCCAAACCTATCACTTGGGCTTGTAAAAAGTAGTAGGTTATTGCTCTTTCTTCAACAGAAATAGAGTACCAAGCAGCAACTAATGCAAGTAAGGAAGTGTTGTGGCTTTGACATATCCTTTCATAGTTTTGATTCCAACAACAACATCTGACCACCCTTTGGCATGAAAATTATAGTAACATCAAGATCTCTAAAGGTCTACTTCAACATTATCTCAACAAACACATTGAGCTACAAATACACTTCATAAAAAAACTCATTCATGATCGATTTATTCAATTTCACTTTTGTCTTAAACATGTGATCAAGTTGCAAACATTTCCAAAAAGTATCTTATAGAAGCAAAGTTCCTAATCTATGTTAGGAGTCCAGGAAATTTCCATTAAGGGGGAATATGCTCTAATGCTTCTTTCCTTCTCCTATTGTGTCATATTTGTAAATCCTTCAATTCTATATCAAGTTTTTCTTAAGGGGGGGTGTTAGGATATTTACACTTGGAAGTTAGTTGAGTTCAAATTGGTCTAATGTGTCTTTTAGGTAAAATTGTGTTTCTTAGTGTATTCCTTTGGTATGCATTAGTTCCATTGTACATCTATGGTCATGACATGCTCTAGACATAGAGTAATATGAAATCTCATATTCTCCATGATACTAACCACTATTAATTCATGGTTTAACACCCAATTGGTCCATGATCTCTACTTAAAGGGCATGGAGGGTAATTGCTAATGATTAATTGTGAGAAATATCTTATGTAAGGTATTTTTTTTTGCATTATTTAAATTGCCTCAAGCGGTCATGTTGGCTAAGGTCATGAAGTATTTCCCTCTCAAAGAGTTCTAACCATGTAAAATTACTAGCATTGTGATCTTTGATCTGGTTGTGTGAGTGCTTACCGGAGTTTTCATTTTGCATGGAATACCCTATCTACTAACAATAATATATAAAAGGTTTCAAACATTTTACCCATTATATGATGAATGTTTTGTAGGGAACACCAACTAGGCAACACAAGGCCCTCCTAAGAACAAAAAAAAGTTACAAAAGATATAAATGATGATGAAATGACCTTAATTTCATTTAGAGTAGTGGAAAGTTAATGACGTGGATTTTTTTTTAATATTGCTATGAGGGATATAATTGAAATAATATATAGACCTTTTATCACTTACAATATAAACACAAATCCAATGAATCCAAGTAGGCTATATCATGCAAGTATTTCAAAATAAATAAGTAAGGAGCATTGTAAGACTTGCAATATAAAATTCATATAAAATAATAATAATTATTATTATAAATATAAATCATTTAAAAAAAAATATTGCTAAATTCTAATTTTCTATGTTATGCATACACTGGTCCAAAAACTACTGAATTAAAATTTCTACTATATTTTTTTCATAGAAATATTATATGATTCTTATTGTCCTTTTGGTTTTATAGGAATATGTTGTTGTTGCGACAAACACCCTCCAAAATTTTGCTTACAATTGAAATTTGGAGCCTAATGAGGATCTTGTGGTCTGTCGTTCTATGATCACTTCATGGTCATCTAACTTTTTTTAAAGTATTGAGTCTTCTTCTAAGTTTCAAAGTCACTTGCTTATGCATCCTTAGTTTTTGAAGAATTTACAAGTGCACTTGTTTCAATGCAAGCTTACATAGGCATTGTGCAACTATTAAGAGAAATCTTGTGCAATCACTAGTGACATTGACTATGCAATCCATAAGAAAAATGTACTACACAAAGCATGTTGATAGTTAGTGTGCATTCTCCAATGGCAGTATCCCTCACTCTGATTGAAAATCTACTTCTATTTTGGTGAGTTTTCTCAATTGTCGCTTTGGGGCACCTTTTTTTTCACAAGTGTCGATTTCACATTCGCAACTTTCATTTTTGCTTGATTTCACTTGAATAAGTGTATTTTCCATGCTGTCTTTACACTAACATGTGCCACTTTCCTTTTCTTTAAACTTGTGAAAGTGTCATTTCCACTCTTCTCTTACTTTCGCAAGTTTCATCTTTTGGCACAAGAAGTGTTGCACATTTCAAAAGTAGAGTTGTGGTGTGATTGTGAGAGGAAAATTTGGTACCAATGGGTCATATTTATCATATAAACATGTATTATACCCATTGCAAGAGTTTCATGCATTGTTGCATGTGTCATCATTGTCGTCACAAAGTGTACCTTAAGTGTCGCACTTGGAGGAGTATATTGTTTTACTGTCACATTATGGGGACCATATTGTTTCTGAATGTTGAGGCTTTAATGTTGTGCTATTGATTGTTTTTAGTGTTCGGTCATGTTTAAGTCAAAAATTGGTTTCATATATGCACTAATCCCACACTTAGCCAAATTATGGAAGAATTTTTTCTTGACCAACTTAAGCTCACTCTTCCCTCCAAAACTGTGCATTGTGTAATGGCGAACCAAAAGCATGCACCCTTACCTCCTAGAACCACACAATGTATAGTTATTTTCTTGAAGGATGGCACATTTTGCAATCACAATGCTTAATCTTGGCCTCCTGAGTCCCACAACTATGGAATCAAGCCTCCCTGTCAGTCTCTCTTTGTGCATTGCACAATTCTAGTTTGTAGTATACTTCCATGTCTCCTTAAACTATGTAACTATGCAATCCTTTTCTTCTCTCTATCGCTTCAGATTCGCATTGGAAAATTATAGTTGGAAAACTTACCTCATTGTGACCCTCAACTACACAATATTCCTGCCCATGCTTGTAATGTTTTGCATTGTGTACTCACAAGCCTAAACATCTTACTCCTAGCCTTTTGAACTACGCATTATGCAATCCTCGAGTCTTCATCCTAGTTTTGTACCTAGTTTTGGCTCAATCAATGATTTTCATGAAGCAAGATAGACTAGGCATTTTTCACACTAATGACGTTTTGTCATGAGTAATTTTAAGTTGTAGGTACTACATCTTGACAAGAAAGGGTGATGTTCAAAGATGAGGAGAAGGAGACTATGCTAAAAGACACTTGTGAAGTTGGAACCATGAAGAGGTCATCAAGTGAGAAGATAAAGGGACAACATTTTACGAAAGAAGACCAAAGATGAAGATCACATGAATACTCCATACCATTTAGCCCCTTGGAGGGTGAGGATGAATAACAAATAAGATCTTTCATGAAGATAAAGTATTGAACAAACCTCTCATGAATATTGAATACAAAGCAACAAAAGAAACCACTTGTCATTTCCATTTCATCATGGAGTCCATGTTATCATTGTCAAGTTGTGACTTGTACTAGTTACATCACAATTTCATATGTGTCCATGTGTTTTTCCACATAATTTGTGCATATAATGATGTAATTATCAAAAGGAAAGGAAAAAGTGTAATGTGTGGAAGTCCAAGAGTCATATGTGGAATATTAAAAGTCACATAGTCATCTATCGACAAAAGAGTCTTTAGGAAAATTCAAAAATTCATATAGAAGGCCAAAGGTCACATTAGAAGTCTAAGAGTCATGAGAGAAGCTCAAGAGTCATGGGGATATGAAAGGTCATCTCTCTTGTTATAAATACACCCTCACAACTCAGGCAAAGGGATTTTGGAGGCTTAGCCTTGGCTTCTCTAGCCTAGCATAAGAGAGAAGATCATTCTTTGGAGAAGCAAGAAGTGACTTAATGTTCCACTATTGGAACTAGCAGCTCACCATTGTTACAATGTACTTGGATATTTCACCTAATGATCAGAAGCTTGATGAGACAACACATTTTAATGCATGTATCATGAATGTAGTAAGACTATTCTTTATCTGTTTGTGATATGTGTTTTGTTCACATGTACTAAGGAAATTGAAATATTTCAGTGGCTTTGGTACTTATCTTATTGAATGTGTGTTGTATATTTTTTAATGATCATTATGTCTATGTGAACTAATTAACTAGATAACTAATGAATTTTTTCATGCTATCATGTTTCTCTCTTAGGTTATGTTGATGATGTTGGACCTACAAACAGTCAGGGGATCTCCCCAGTAAGAATTCCCAACTATACCTCAAACTGTTTAGAGTAGAAGTCCTAGCAGTGGGTGGTAATGTAGTGCCTTGACTGTGGTAGTGCACAAATATAAGTACGATGAATTTGGCCGAAAGAAATTGTGTGACCTTGCAGCGAGTCAGGTGAGATGTATGGAGGTTCTAACACATGGATGGGGAAAGGAAGTGTGCCCTTTAGAAACCTATAATAGGCTACATCTTGAAAGGAACACCAAGTATAATGACATCACAACATAAAATGAGGAATAATCCACAAAACAAAGTCAGGTTAATCCAACAACACACATTCAACAAGATTCATTGCATACAAATTAATTCATAAGAAAATGCGTAAGTTAAACAACATACATTACTAAAGAAACCATAATAGTCCAACTAAAATAAAAACATATGCATGAAGGTGTGTTGGCTCTATTATTATTATTAGTAAAATTTCCATCCATAAATACTCCATTGACAGCCACGAGCCCCAATAATCGAATCTTACAGTCAAGAACAACTGGTCCTCCAAAGAAGTATACTCACTCTACATTGTGGAGAAGCCAAGGGTCATCACAATAATCCCAAGCCTTATCTAAGCCTAAGCCTAACCGAAAGCTTGGCTCCAAAAATCCCCTTCTATGAGTGATGAGGTTCTATTTATAATGAAGGGTGGGGTGATCCTTGACATTCCCCTTTGTGAATCTTTGACTACCCTCATGACTCTTCAAATTCCTTACAAGTAACTCATTACATAACATGATGAACTTTCACATTCGACTAATGACACTTCAAATTTCACTTACAACATATTTACAAATAATATCACATTTTCCACATGTACCCATGTAAGATAAAATAGGCTAGAGATAGCTTAACAAGACAAAAAACTATGATGTCCCCAAACTGCTTAATGGTGTATTTCTGATAGCGGACTCTTTCCTCCATAGCATAAGGGTATATGGTCTCGGAACCTGTGCCCAGCTCATTTTGAAGCATGTGCAACATGGTGTTGAGCATGACAGGATGACCAATGTACTTCTGCATGTTATGTGTGCTCAACTCCAAGTCTTCCGTGGAGACCTCTCATCTTAGCTGCTCCATGTGCTCATCGATCTATAGCCCGACTTGGTTCTTGTGTTTAGCATTAATTAGGGAACCTGTAGTTGTTCACTCTTTTCCTCAACTGTTGGTTGTTTTGGATCATCAAATTGTATTGGCATTGTTTTCTCTATCATTGCACCTTGCCTTTGTTCTTCTTCCTGCTTCTACGTCTCTTCTTGTTCTTTCCTCCTCAGCTCTTATCCTTCCTTTAGTTGTTGTTCTTCTTGTTGTGATCTCAGTTATGCTACCTGAAAGCTCTGCTTTTCTCTCTTCCTTTGCTCTCCTTTTTTTGTCTGTTTCTTCCTTTTTCCTCTTCTGCCAAAGCTACCTCCATGAAGATTGAATATGCTTTTACTCTGCAGCTTTTTTTCCATCTATTATGTTAGCAACTTCCTCTTTCCCTTATCGTGTACTCGATTGCTGCCTTTTTCTATTACTGTTGGACTTATTTCCATGTTAGTTTTGACTCCTTTTCTATGAGGAGTTGATTGTCTACATACATTGGTAAGTTAATTGGTGCTTGCTCAGCTAATTCCCTAGTAGTTCTTTCAGTGGTCTCTCCTGAAGCATCTCCCTTTGGTGCCATGGTACAATTACTGCTCGAGAGAAGTGCTTCACAAGTGTGGTACATGTGGGAGAGAAGGGACACTCATGGCAAGAAAACATTAGCTCTTACAAATCTAACTTCATAACGTGATAAAGCATAAATCAGGGCATCTGATGAGGGATTGCATAATTTTAATTGATAGGGGTGTCTGACTGACTGTGTCATTGTGGAAGCTTGATGACTAGAACTGCGCAATGCACAATTCAGTCTGATTTAGGGCCTGAGAGAGACTACATATTGTATAGTCTCAGTGGCCAAGCTGGGAGACTAGATCCTGGAATTGCGCAATGTGCATTTGGATCTAGTCCAGGATCTGCTCTACGTAATTCCAGAAGCCAAGACAAAGGCCTTGAGCTCCTAGATTACGTAGTGCATGCAGTGAAGTGTGAGATCTGGGTAAGGGGAGCCCAAATCTACCCATGGGAGTGTGAAAATCAAGAAGATTTGAAGGATGATGTGATGTTAGGTGAATAGATGACTAAGTGTTGATGCATGCATGTGAAACAAGTGCAACAATTGATTAAATTAAAGGAAAATGAAGCATGTGAAGGGAGTCACCACAAGAACGATTGTTGGTGCAAAAATGGGAAAACTCATGTGACACATGGGAAATGAAATATATAACTTGAAACAACACTTATACAATTTAAAACAAGTTAAATTACCAATAGTTGTTTAAAGAAACAAGTGAGACAACACTCGCACAAGATAAATAACAAAAAGTGATGGAAAAAAATGGTAAAAGACAATAAAAGAAAAACTCTCCTAGAAAAGCGATGACAATGCTCTGAAGGCTCCTTAATCTTCTCAAGAATTCTAGAGCTTGATGATTGAATGTACAAATGATCTCTAGAGGCATCCACTACATAGAATTGAGAAAGTTGGAATTGATGACACACATGACTGAGATCAAGGGAAAAAACAACACTTGGCAGAAACTTCTAATGATTGTATTGTGCAACCTTCTGGAAACTAATAATAAATCCTTGGTTCCTAGGGATGCTTCTTTCCCTTTAGTTTCATTTCTTTTATGGGGGGGGGGGACCTATTATGCATTGCCCAAAAATATTTCATAGCTTTGGGAAGGACTGGACAACTCTCTGGCTCATGCACTGTGTATTTTCTAAGCACTATGAGGTCCTGCACAATTTCCAGGTTGAGTGGCTCTGGGTTGCCTCTCATGTTCTACGCAATTTCCTAGTTGAATGATGGTTTTCCACTGGCTCTACAAAATTTTGAAGCTGAAGGCTCACTGTCAACTTAAACTATGCAATTCCTAAGAGTAAGGCTGGTTTCCCTCAAGGATTGTGCAGTTTTCTAAGGCAACCCCGGAACTAGGTGGAAACCAAGTCAAGGGATCAGCTTGTGGGTTAGATAGTAAACCAAGTAAGAAAACACAAGCCATAATACAAAGGATGAAGTTCAATCAAAGCACAAGTACCTGGGTCAGTGCAAGATGAGCTATTGTAGTTTAGAAGGGATGCTCCAAAACGAAGCAAAGGAAAACTTTTGGAGGGTGGTTGTAGGTGCTAAAACATTGGAGACACACTCATAGAACTTGAGCTCTCTGTATGGACCTTGTCTCATATAAAGTGAGTCTAACTCTTCTGGAATTACTTTTCAATTCTTTGATCATCATAAATTCTTCACTAGTTTGAGTTAAAGATGTAGTCCCTACGATTCTCTTTATCGGCAACACACATACCAAGCCCAGTCAACTAATTTGTTTCAATTGGGGATGAGGGGTATATAAATGCACAAGTAATATAGATTGTTAGAGTTTTAGTTTTAGCTCTGGTGTTTCTCTGTTGCTAGCAGGCCTGGACAGTACCCTAAAAGAGTCACTTCAAGAACACAAGCATTGTTCCACTGCCAGTGAGCCTAGACAGTACCCTGGCGGAGTTACCTGCTTCACCTCTCTGCGTAGCAAACTTTTCCCTTCTTTCTCCTTTTATTTTTATTTTTTTCATTTCATTTTTCATTTTTCAAAGAATTTTGAAGCAAAAACTTATTTATTCATGAGGCAAAAGAGGGATCTCAACTTATTGAGAGCTGAAGAGGTTTTCCCTTCAGAGAAGGATATTTATATATACCTTTGACATACTTGTTAAGGTTCCCCCCTCTCCTTACTCTACTTGACTGAGTTTACAAGGGTTAAATGAGTATAGAAAACTGATTAGAGTAGGTGGTACTAGTTAAGAGTGCAGGATCGTGATTTCACCATGACTCACTCTGAAAGGGAACATATTTTCCATCAGGGTATCATTGACTATAACCGATGCAAGATCTTCATAAGGAGAGGGAATAGAAAGATAAACAAGTGTTGATAGTTGTACAATTCCTCTTGTATTTTACCCTAATTGTCTTAAGAATCCAAACATGGTTTCATACGGATACTAATCCTACGAGTGTAAAATAAAAGAAGTAAAGGAAAGAAGTAAGAAAAAACAAAATAGAGTAAGCAAAACAAAATAGAAAATCAAACACTACTCCTACTCCTAAGCTAAGCAGAGCATGGGATAACTCATGTGAAGTAATATTTCCAATGCATCCACCAGTGCATTGGTTGACCCGTGTAGGTGATGGCATGAATGATGAGAAATATATTGAAGCATACCAACAGACAAGAAAGATAAAGAAATGAAAACCAAAATGTTCAAAGTTTGAATACATCCACATAATATAAAAATTGAAAGACATGAAAGGAACTTTGCAGGCGTATCATGGTTTTGTGTCACATTGTGTGTGGACGACAAGTATGTACACACATCTGAACTAGAAAAATGAGAAACATGAAGAAAGAAGAAAATTTTCATTTCGCAATAGTGTTTTCCACGTATGACTCCTCCAATGCATGATCAATAGGATCGTGTGATTCTAGTGGAGGATGCGAAAACTACAAATTGGATTTATTTTCAATGTGAATAGGAGAGTGATGAGGAGCCTGGGGAGATTCAACATATTTCTTATCAAAAGTGGAACTAACCTCAAGGCTATGAGAACCTGACATAAACATCAGCTTAGGCTCAAGTGCCTCGATAGCTTGATGATTTCCACTTCATTAGAAGATGGATCATAAAAAAGTAGTGGCTTAGAAAGATCAACAATAGGCGAATTAGAATCATGATCAAATGAATGAATGAGAATATCATGACAACCATAACAAAAAAATTAAAGATGATGAACAATGACAGCCTCATGGTCTGACGAATCACAAAGAGGGGATGATGAAAAGCGAGAAATTTCACCCTTTGTGTTTCCGAAAAGGTAAGATGAGATATTTGGTGGATCTAGGGAGATAGATTTGTCCTCTCCACAATTAAATGAAAGGATAGTATCACACGCATTCTGTGAATGATCGAAAATGGAAACATATAGAAATGGATTTTCACAAGATGGAACATAAATAGCATAATCATGGAAGATGTCAGGATTAAGTGAATGAGGTGCAGATAAAAGGAGGTCATCCTTCACCGCAAATTCTTCTTCAGACTCACACACATGCTCATCAAAAATGATAGCGCAGGTTGGTTTCTCAACACCAACTTCGTCCTGAAATTGATATTCGTGAACATCACATCTGAGATCTGAAATGAATGAATACAACATATCAAACTCTAGAGGATCAAAGGAACCAAAAGGCTGAAGCTAAGGAGATAATACCACATGAAAACCATCGGGCTTACAGTGCAAATTTGTGTAGGGGTAGGAGGAGATGGTGGCAAGTGGATTCTCAACTTCTCCCACCTCAACCTACGGAGCTATATCTATTTTATGAGAAGGAGATGGAGGGTCACTTGGGATAGAAACCTTGTCCATCTTAGATTTAGAATCTCTAACACTGAGGTATGCCAGAAGAGGTTAGAAAGATTCTAACTCGTGGATTCTCAAATATGTGAACAAGATATTGAAATATTTACTCCAAAAATTTCTAGTCAACTTCATCTTCAGGAAATTCATATCAATAATGAAAAAAATTATCGTGAAAATGCTCAATTGATTCATCAAGTTCATTTTGCAATTTTAAAATATTGCAATTAAGTGCTTTACGGTCATAAAAAACAAAATCACGACCTAATTCTTTGATCATGTGGTTGAAAGAGTGTATAGAGGTTCAGGGAAATGTATTACACCATTGGTTAATGCACCCTCCAAACGTGTAAGCGAACAACGTATAGGCAATTTCATTCGAGGGGACTTCATTCTTGTCATAGAAACCAAGAAAGGAAATTGCATGGATTAATAGGGATTCTCCACTTTTGCCATCAAATTTGAGTTGTGACAAGTCATATATAACATCCACTAGCACATCGATATCATGAGTATGAGAAAAACATGTTTGGGTTGAGATTGGGATATAGGTCATGAATGGCGTGTAGAAATTCAAAACAAACTTCAAGGGCTCAGCTTGTCATTTGGCCCTCCTTCTAGCGCCAAAAATGTTAACAGTGTTGGACCCACCAACATTCAGGGGATCTCCCCGGTAAGAAGTCCCAACTAGACCTCAGATCGTTTGGAGTAGGAGTCCCAATAGTGGGTGGTAATGTAGTGCCTTAACCATGATAGTGTGCAGAGATAAGTATGATGGCTTTGGTCGGAAGAAAGTGTGTGACCTTGTAGCGATTTAAGTGATATGCATGGGGATTATAACACATGGAGGGGAAAAGGAAGTGTGCCCCTTAGAATCTAGTAATAGTATGCAACTTGAAATGAACACATGAGTGGAATGATATCACAAGATTAAATGTGGAATAGTCCACAAAACAAAGTGACAGGTTAATCCAACAACACGCATTGAGCAAGATTCATACAACTGCATACAAAGTAGCTCATAATAAAATGCATAAGTTAAGAAACATACATTCCAAAAGCAACCAGAATAGTCCAACTATAATAAAAACATATGCATGAAGGCATGTTGGCTTTGTTATTATTATTATAAGTGAAATTTTCATCCATACATACTCCATTGATAGCCACCAGTCCCAATAGTGGAACATTATAGTCAACAACACATACTCTAACAAAGAATTATACTCACTCTATGTTGTAGAGAAGCTAAGGCTCATCACAATACTCCCAAGCCTTCTCTAAGCCTAAGCCTAGCCAAAATATTGGCTCCCAAAAGCCCCTTCTATGAGTTATGAGGTTCTATTTATAAAAAAGGGTGGGGTGACCCTTGAAATTCCCCTTTGTGACTCTTTGAATACCTTCATGACTCTTCAACTCCCTTACAAGTAACTCATTACATAACATGATGACCTTTCACATTCCACTAATGACACTTGGAATTTCATATACAACATATTTATAAATAATATTACAATTTCCACATGTACCCATGTATGAAAATATAAGCTAGAGACAGCCTAACAAGACAAAACACTATAATTCTGAAGTTTGGGGAAAGACCAACTCGACAACCTCCACTTGGTGCTTCTTGGTCTCATATTGGTTCCAAGCTTGATATTGCATGATGATGTCCCCAAACTAATTTATGGTGTCTTTTTGATAGTGGACTCTTGCGTCTATAGCATATGCGTATATGGTTTTGGAACCTGTGCTCAACTCATTCTAAAGCATGCCCCGGATGCAGGTGTTTAAATCTGCCTTAAATTCGATGGGATTGGAGTGGGCTGAGAAAAGCCACCACCTGCCATCCCTGTACAAAGATTCCATTTACATGTGGCCGGATGATCATAAGCAAGTGGGCTTCGTTCTGTTTAAAGGAATTTGTGCAGGCGACTCTGATTTACCTTTCACCTCCGCACGCTCTGTTATGTCCTGGTTCTCGGCCCCCATGAATGCCACAGTAATGGCGGGAGCGTCTTAAGGCAGGGGAATGGGCATTAAAACCAGCCTCCGCCATGGGTTTCTTCAGGTGTCTCTTATGTTATGTTGGTTGGGCCCTTGCTCTGTTAGCTCGAAGAAACTGCCTCTGTCAATTTCCTTGACACTCTTTGAAGCTTTGGGCTCCTGTCCGATTGTTTTTTTATCTGGCCTAAGTCCTACCTCTCTGGTGGTTCGTTCTGGTACCCACAAGGGCATTGACACTATAGACATGCCTCGCCCCCGCCAAAGGATGTTAAGCCACAGAGGCACCTCTCGGGGGGAACCTTCTCGCCCTCTTTCCCTCTCTCCCCCCAGCGAATTCACTTCTAGCCAGTACCCTCGCACTCGCAGTGGGAGAGGGTGCTTTCTATGGCCCAGTCAATTCCTTGAGCCTAGCTCTCCAGGTTCCTTGTCCTCGCCCTCCTTCAGTTCTGCAATATTCACTCTTAATTGCACCCTGAACCATCCTTGGATTACAGCCCATGTCTCGGTGCTCTTTCTCGAGGAAGCCCAGGAAGAGGGAGAGTCCAGTGTTCCTCAGGAGGACCCAAGCTTAGTTCCTGTGCTGAATTCTGGCTCCCCATGAGCTATGGAGACTCCGGCAAGCAATGTTAATAACACAGTGATGGAGCCAACGGCCCCGAGTTCATCAGTGAACGAGGATGCCCAAGCACATGATCTGGTTGATGGTGGCTGGTGCAGGATCGTGGAGGAACCTTCAGGTGCCTAATTCATGCTCAACAGCTCCATCTTAGGTTATGCGACCTAGTATTGAGGACTTCTTGCCAATGTTGACAATTTTTGTAACTACTGTTACGTCGAGGGTTAATATGCATGTTTTTTGTAATGCCTGTAAGCTTAGCAAGGCCAAGATGGGTAACTCTAGATCCCCTATGTGGGACTGCATAACATGGCCTAGTCCAAACTCTCTGTTCTGGATAATTTTCTGTTTCAAGCCGCCTTTCCTTTTGGGTCGCTGTTTCTTATGCTAGTCATGCTGTAATTGTATACCTTTAATGTGAATAATAGAATAGTCTTATTTAGAAAAAAAACTCATCTAAAGCATGTGAAGCATGGTGTTGACCATGATGGGACCACCAATGTACTTTTGCATGTTATGTGCACTCAGATACAAGTCTTCCCTGGTTACCTATCATTTAGTTGCTCCATGTACTCATTGATCTCTAGTCAAACTTGGTTCTTGTGTTTAGCATTGGTGAGGGAACCTATACTTGTTCACTCTTTTCCTAAGCTTCTGGTTGTTCTGGCTCGTCAACCTATATTGATGTTGATTTCTCTGTCATTTCTCCTTTCCTTTGTTCTTCTTCTAGCCTTGTTCTTTCCTCCTTAGTTCTTGTCCTTCCTTCGGTGTTGTTTTGCTTGTTGTGATATTAGTTGTTCTACCTTGAAGCTCTACTTTTTTGTCTTCCTCTATTTTGTTTTCTATGTCCTTTGCTTCCTTTTTCCTCTGCTACCAAATCTTCTAACATGAAGATTGAATCCATTTTTACTCTACATCTTTGCTCTCCCTCTATTATGTCATCAACTTCCTCTTTCCCTGATCTTGTACTAGATTGCCGCCTTGTGCTATTGTTGGTTGACTTGCTAACATGTTAGTGTTGACTTATTTTCTATGAGAAGTTGATTGTCTACATATAGTGATAAGTTAAATGGTGCTTTCTCAATTGCTTCCCCAGTACTTCTTTTAGTGGTCTCTCTTAAAGAATCTCTCTTTGGTGCCATGGTACAATTACTACTCAATATAAATGTTTCACGAGTGTAGTAGTTGTGGGATAGAAGGGACACTCATGGAAAGAAAACATTAGCTCTTACAAATCTAAATTCACAGCATGATCAAGCAGCAATCACGGGATCTCATGAGAGGGATTGCATAATTTTTACCGATAGAGGTGACTGACTAACTGTTGGAACTGTGTGCTACATAGTCCTATCAGACAGTGTGGAAGCTTGATGACTAGAACTATGTAATGCACAGTTCAATCTGAGCCAAGGCCTAGGAGAGACTATGCATTGTGCAGTTTTAGTGGCCAAGATGGGAGGCTATATCCTAGAACTGCGAAGTGAACACTTGGAGCCACACAAGGACAGGCTTTGCATAATTCCAGAAGCCAAGGAAGAGGCCTTGAGCTCTTGGATTGTGCAATGCATGCAGTGAAGTGTGAGATCTGAGAAAGGGGAGACCAAATCTGCCCATGGGAGTGTGAAAAATCAAGTAGATCTGAAGGATTATTATATTTTAGGTGCATATCTGACTATTTTTTTATGCATGAATGTGAAATAAGTGCAGCAATTGATTAAACGAAAGGAAAATGAAGCATGTGAAGGGAGTTTCCACGATAGCGACTGTTCGTGAAAAAATGGGAAAACTCACGCGATACTTGGGAAAGGTAGTCTATAACTTGAAACAACACTTATATAAGCTAAAACACGTTAAAACACAAAAATTCATTCAAAGAAACAAGTGGAAAATCACTCACACAAGCTAAACTAGAAAAAGGGACAAAAAAAGAGGTAAAAGACGATAAAAGCAAAACTCTCTCGGACAAGCAACGACAATGCTATCAAGTCTCCTTGATCTCCTCGTGAATGATATAGCTTGATGATTGAATGTATAAATGATCTCTAGAGGTGTCCACTACATAGAATTGAGAAAATTGGAATTTATGACGTGCATGCTTGAGATCAAGGACAAAAGCGACATGTTGGGTGTGGAGCTTGATTGTTTTCTTTATTTAGAGGTATCGCCACATTGGACCCCAGTTCGTAATGTGGCAGAAACACCTCCCATAAAATTTTCGCCACCAAGGGGGTCCAGGGAGGGGAGGTGAAAATGATTATTTGGAGTCCCTCTCGGTGGGGGATCAGGGGAAGCGCCCCCGAAGAAAAAAATAAATGTAAATTTTCCTTGTAAAATGTTGTAATTTCGTAGTAAATCTGGGCCATTCATTAGGCAGAGATCTGATGGTAGAAGTTATGTTTAATTTAGGGTTTTCTTCCCTTGAAGGCAACCCCTCACTATATATGATGGAATTGTATTGCGTCTAGGTAGATTTGTATTTTGAGTGAGGAAGAGAGAGGAGATTGAGAGCGAAGAGGGAATTATGGTGGATCTGTTGTAGGTTGTATCTCTTCATTTTGTTGGATAATATAAAAGGAAGGACCACATGTTTCTCCATGGACGTAGCTCAAATTGGGTGAACCATGTATATCTGTGTCTCTCTTGTGTTATGCATTTTCTATGTTTATATTTCTACAATATATTTTATGTGTTCCATTGCTCTGTAATATATAATTTTCTAGCACGACACTTGGTGGAAACTTCTAAGCATAGTAGTGTGTGACCTCCAAGAAACTAATAATAGATCCCAGCTTCCTAGGAATGATTCTTTCTCTTTAGTTTTCTTTATTTTCTAAGGGGGAACCTACTATGCATTTCCTAGAAATATTGCACAGTTTTGGGAAGGGCTGGGAAAATCTCTGGCTCATGCAATGTGCAATTTCTAAGCATAGTGAGGTCTTGAAAAATTTATGGGCTAAGTGGCTCTGGGTTCCCTCTCTTGTTTTGCACAATTTCCAAACTTTAAGTTGGCTTTCCACTAGCTTTGTGAAATTTTGGTGTTGAAGGCTCACTATAAGCTTGAACTGTGCAATTCTTGAGAGAAAGGTTGGTTGCCCTCAAGGATTATGCAGTTCTCTAAGGCAAGCACAAAACTGGTTGGAAACCAAGTCAAGAGATCAACTAGTGGGTTAGATAGTAAACCAAGTAATAAAACATAAGAAATAATGCAAAGGATGGAGTTCAATCAAAGTACCAGTACCTGGGTCAGTGTGAGATGAGTTGATGTAGTTTAGAAGGGAAGCTCCAAAATGAAGCATAGCAAAAACTTTGGAGGGTGGTTGTATCCACTACAACATGTTAGTATTATTACTTCCCCCTAGAGACTCACTCCTCTCTTTCCCCTCGTGAAATTTTCCTTCTACCAATTACAATTAGTGTTTCACAGTGTCACCTTATTTGTTAATTTCAAAGGTTATATGCATACTTTCTTATGTTATCCATTGTAGCAAAGGAAAATGTTTGAGTTATGGTGGTTGGATAGATACTCCAGATGAGGTTCCTACTCCAAATGGTGTGAGGTCTAATTGGGACTTCACATTGGTGATACCCCCTCGGTTGACGGATTTCTAGTATCATCAACAACGAGCACTAGAAGGAAGGCCAGATCACAATTGTGCATGTTAAGTCTATTTTGAATCTATTATAGTAGCTACAACGCCGTCTAAAATTTTGGCCTGCATCCAAATTTTAGATCCTTCCTTGGTTTTTCCCCTTGATGGTCGAAAACACTCAAGGTCATCCCATGAGCTCTTGTTGAGTATTCACACCCTTTTTGCTTGATTGACCACCAATCATATTTTGGAATGTTGATCACTATGTCATGCTTGCGAGTTTGTTCTGGCATTGTGAAGGTTTTTCTTTGTGGGCATTAGTTTTTTTTTCTCTATCAACATCAGTTGGACTTGCACACAGAGTTTTAAACACTGTCGCACAAGTCTCGTTGCGGTTGTTTGGAGACATATCCCAATTGTCGCACTTGTTGCTCTTAACCTTTGATTTAGTCTCATTGAGCACATGCTTGTCTTGTTTTTTTGAGTTGTCTTGTTGTTAAGTCATGTTAAGTGTGTGATCACAATGTCATGTATGCACAATTTCACTTGATCTCACACTTAGTCATTTCTCCTGAAAATCTTTCGACTGGACAACCCTCCTTACAGTGGACCCTGATCTCAGTGACCTTTCACTACTTCCCAAAATTGTGCAGAGCTTGAGGCTATCCTCGGGCAGCTGGCACTGCACAATTCTAGAAATGAGCCAGCTGACTGTCTCCCAGAGCAACACATAAGTTGTCCCAGAAATCAATCCAATTTGTGCTTCCCGCAAGACCTTCCATCAAGCCTCCCGCTGGTCAACTAGAAAAAATGACTTGAGTTGTGATCCAAGGCTG
The DNA here is from genome assembly GCA_000404065.3 of Pinus taeda. Taxonomy (NCBI): domain Eukaryota; kingdom Viridiplantae; phylum Streptophyta; class Pinopsida; order Pinales; family Pinaceae; genus Pinus; species Pinus taeda. The sequence goes on along the minus strand of APFE031124396.1, from coordinate 30,656 downwards.
CACTGATCTCCAAAACTACACAAAACTTGTCCAACCTGACTGCCCTGTACTGCCAGCAAAAATTGCATAGACATGTGGGACATGCCTCTACTGCTTGTCATTACACTGTCTCGAGAAATTGCACAAATCTTCTAGGCGGGCTTCCCTACTGGCCTACTCTGTAATCAGCCCATAAATTGTGCAGAGTTTTCTATCACCTACCCTTCTACCCCACTCTACAATCAGCCCAGAAACTACACAGATCTAATAGGAAGGCTTCCCTATTGGCGTGCTCTTCTCTCACTCAGAAAAATTCACAGATCTATCTGTCCCCTACCCTTTTGTCCCACTCTGCAATCAATCGAGAAATTGTGTATTTCTGTTTGGGCCAGGAATGTCTCCTAGAATTGCACAATTTTGACCAGCAACTCCTACAGCGCAATCCTCTCCTCCTCTAGAAAATTGTGCATATTTTTATACCAGTGCCTCCTACTGCCCGCACTATCTTCCCTAGAGAAAATGTGTAGATCCTAGCTGGATGACCTACCCATTGCTCCCCTTGAAAAATGTGAAGATTGGCCTAGCAATTCCCCAACACCCTACATGGCCTTCCTCTCGGAAACTGTGCAATTCTGCCTCCCAGATGGGTTTTTCCCTGCAACTGTCATTGTTGTCCCGGATTGCACAAATCTACCTCCCAGTGAAATTTGTGCAATTTTTCCCAATAGTGTTCCAGAGCCTCGCATACCAACCTAAGCTATGATCTACGTAGTTTTAAAGCTTTTTCCCTTTCCCAGTCACCTACACCGAAACGGAAAATAATGCATCATGTTAGACTAGGAGATTTTTGGATTTGATGACATCTCCTGAAGAATGATTGTAGGAACAGGTACATTGATGAAGCATGGCACAAAGATGAATCCATGTGGACTAATCCCTTGGGTGTCGTACGTGTTATCCTTTCACTATGGTTTTTGTGACTACCACATCTGTGTGGACTATTATGTTGGAAGCTGGGTAGATCCTTGTTGTGTTACATGTATCTCATCTTGAGTTGGGACTAATCCCTCTCATCCATAGACTCACTCTCACCCTCTCCCTTTACTTATGAAGGAACCTAGGCAAAAGTTACATTATGCACTCACCAGGTACACGTAAAGCCAAGGAAGATCTCTAAGTAAATGGAAATCGGGCCATCATACCAGATGGGACTCCTACACCAAACATTCTAAGGTCTAGTTGGAACTTCATACCAGGGATATCCCCTTTGTTGGCAGGTCCAGCACCATCAACAAAATGGCGCTATAAGGAGGGCAGATGACAAGTTGAGCTCGTTGCATCTAGTTTGAATCTCTTATATAAAATGGCTCATACACCAATCGTGCTCCCAGGTTGTTTCTCCAATTTTTCCCTTGATCAAATTTCACTCCCTAATGAGCTTGTCAATCACTTCTCCTAGTTAAAGTTTGATGGTTAGGAAGAAACGTCCATATCCAACCACATTTCTGATTTTCTTCAATTTTGTGAACCTTATGAAATCGATAATGAAGAGTCTTCTTGTGTTCTTTTCTTCCTCAGCCTTGAAGGTCATGTTAATCAGTGGTGTCATACATTTCCACCTACTTCCATCCATTCCCTTCTCCCTTTCCTCAAGGAGATCCATCAAGACTTCAGTAAGTATAACTACCAAGATGTTTGTGGAATAATCAACCTATTAAGAATGGAGCCTAATGAATCAATTCAGAAATTTTTTGATCGATTTAGTCACCTTTGCTATGAAATCCTAGAAGAAGATTGAACTGTGATTTCTTGAAACAAGAGTTTGAGGGCTTGGTTCATGTCTCTTCGTATGGTGAACCTGAACCTCCCGATTTTTCCACTTCCCAGACTCTTACAGATCATGAGGCACCTTAAATTGTAGTGGAGGAGCTCAACACCCCATTTGTTCCTTGTCCTCCTCCATTTTTGGTCCCAATGTGGGTATCCCCTTGCAGTGATTGCAAAGTGGAGGAATCTATGCAACATGTCTCCAATCTATCTTCTCAGTTGTCTCCTGCTTCCATGGAGCAAGTTCCAGAATGGCTCAAAAATCCTATAGCCAATACTCACTCCTCCATTCCACAAGAGGACATAACCATTCACAACTCAAGTCTCGACGATGATCTACGAATCTTCCATTGTCCATCATTCAGTGGCCATGACTCCTTGTACCATGACTCACTTGATCAATCTGTTTCACTAGCTAGTTGTGCACATTCTCTCAATTCTCAAGCTACTAGCTCAAATTGTGATTAGGCGCAAGGTAGTCACATTGGACCAAAAGAGGAGAAGAAAGGTGAGGACACTATCAATTTCCCCTCTCTGATTCAAAATTGTCCGCATTAAAACAATGGGCTTCCATTCTCGAACAATTATCAATCTGATAAACTTGGTGAAACATATTGTATAATTAATTCTTTCAATCAACCACTAGTCTTTGGAGTTCATCACTCCCATGCTTCCATATGTCATGACGAATGACCAAGCACATAATTAAATCTTTTATTTTATCATGCATACTCTAACTCAGATCTAGAATTTCCTTCGATCAAAGAAGACATTCATATCGAAATTTCCTCTTCGCCTTACTTTCCCATGTGTCCTACATTCACAACACATCCACATGTGTTGGAGATACTCCATTTTCTCTCACTTATTCATCTGATGAGTTATCTCCTCAATTGACACAAGGCAGTGAGCTTTTCCATGATGAAGTTAAAAACAACTTAATCATAGAATGTACTTCCCATTCCCCGTCACCTCTTCTCTTACATGAAGACAACTCTTCAAGTCAGCTTGTTGAAGCTGAAAAATCTAGTGACATTTGTGACATAGATGGCTGCCATCCTGAGAGAAATTATGAAATCATCAATAACAACCACCCTCAATCCCTGCACGATCTGGTTCAAGCTTCAAAATATGATTCTACAATTTGTGAAAGTTACAGGACATGCCAAGAAGTTTAGGCACTTCAACGTTCATTGATGTTTATGTCAGGACCTCACAACATTGGTAATTCCCCAAAACACAATCATATCTAGTTTCTCACACACAATCCATCTATGTGCATGGTTTCACTTGATGTGAGTTCATGTGTAAAAAATGTTTTGTATTCTTGATGTGATCTCTCAAATTTTCAAATTCTCACTTATGACTGAATTCACAAATCTGTCACAGCACATCCATCTTCATGCACATCTCTTGCATCAAAATCAAGATGGGAATGTCCATCCCTCATGAAATCATGGACTTATGAAGTTGATCATCTCAAATACTATCATTGCCCATAATCATGCTTATTTTATTTTCCGTCTCATGATCAGCTCCTCAGTCTCCTTGTGAATCTTGTACTTCAAATCTACTCGCTCATCACACCAACAATTCCTTTCATTTCACCACGCCCCAACTGGTTTCACACATTCATAGTGTTGGCATCCTTTTTAAATTCCTGTGATGACCATGATGTATGCGCAATTTTTCATCAGTTGGAGGGGGTCGTTCCATCATGTCTAGTTCACAACAAACTTGGTTTCATTGTTCAACGCATTCACAAGATTGCTCAGTTGAAATTTTCTTTTTTCATTGCAAACTAGGAATATGTTGTCTCAACAAAATCATCTAATCATTCCTCCATATCAGGTGAGTGTCATGCAACTCATCATTTTCCAAACAGTGCATTCAATTAAATTTACTTCATGCTTTTTGATCTTCATTATTTAGCATCTTTCTCCTCAGATTTCTATCAAGCAAGTGAGGCACTTTAGCCTGCACTGATGGTTATGGCAGGTCCTCACTATCTTGGGATGACCAATGTGAATGATCAAATTTATTTTTTTGTACAAGATTCCCATTATGTGTAGGTTTTAACCTCGTACAAAAATTACCTGCATACGAATTCTAAATCACAGAAAAATAAAAATGCGAGAGAATAACACATAAAACATGTATACACAGAGATTTCCCACTGGATCCCAAAATCGGGACTACCAGCTTGATTTTTCATCATGTTCCTTTCAATGTTACAATACATATTTATACATGCCAAAGCATCCAATACCATGGACTGAAAACCATTGCGTCCAAAAAATATGTGTGAAAATCATGCACAAAACCATAGGTGGGTCCGCCCAACCTAACATAGGGTCCAAAACCAAAATTTTCCGGGGCGCTGTCCCGGACCCCATAAAGTGGGGTTACGGGTACCCCACAAACCCCCTGTTAACTATGTGGAAAGAATATAACACAACCCAACAATATCCCACTTGTTGTTTTCTTTCCACAGGGGGCCACAGGAGAGCTTAGTCATTTTTCCAGCCCTGAAACCCCATTGTTTCTCTACACCCAGAGAACTTCTCAGAGCTCACAGATTTTGTCAATGCATCTGCAGTATTCTTCAAAGTGTCCACCTTTACCAGCAACACCTTTTTGTCTTCTATCATATCCCTCACAAAGTGATACTGAACATCAATGTGCTTTGTCTTTGAATGATAAGCAGGGTTCTTTGCCAAGAAAATTGCACTTTGGCTGTCACAGTCTATCCTTATAGCTCCCTGTACTAACCCCATACTTGAACACAATCTCTGCAACCAAACTGCTTCCTTGCTTGCATGAGTGGCTGCCATGTATTCTGCCTCTGTAGTTGATAGTGCCACTACAGATTGTTTCTTACTCATCCAACTGACTGCACCTCCAAATAGGTAAACACATACCCACTTGTAGATCTTCTCTGATCCAGATCTCTAGCCCAGTCTGCATCAACAAAGCCACGAATATCCAACACTCTATCCAATCCTGTCCTTCCTTGGTAGCACAAACCATAATCACTAGTGCCACGCAAATACCTGAAAACCCGCTTCACTGCTGTCCAGTGCTCCTTCCCTGGTTTTGACATAAACCTGCTCAATACTCCCACTGCATGTGCAATGTCTGGTCTAGTACATACCATGGCGTACATCAAGCTACCGACTGCACTTGCATATGGAACACGGGACATGTCCTCTTCCTCTTCTTGTGTCTTGGGACACTATTCAGCAGATAACCTCATACCTACAGGAATA
>APFE031124396.1:1697-13920 GCA_000404065.3 Pinus taeda | reverse complement strand
AAATGAGAAATCTGACAGGCTTCGACAAAGGAACCAATCGACCTTTAGGGATCCTTCCAAATGTGCCCATTACTTTGAGAAGGAAAACCATTCACATGAATGTGATGGTAGTTCAAGGACCCTTGGATTATAATCTGCTCCTTGGACGCGACTATATTTATTGCATGGGAGCCATCGTCTCCTCACTCTTTACAGTAATGTGTTTTCCGTACGAAGGCAGAATGGTCAAGCTCATAGACCAAATGTCATTCCCCGATTCACACATCGCAAATAGTCAAATACCGTCCCTAAATGGTCTCTTCACGCAAGGAGTGTCTCATCGATCTCCAGTCCGTCCACCTGATGAGCGCGAGTGATTCAAGAGGATGTGACTGAAACCCAGGGGGCATGCACCCTGGTCTATTTAGACAGGAAAACCTTGGGTATAGAGCATGTTTCCGTGGAGGATATATGACTAGTCTGACGAACCCATCCTTACAGGAAAATAGGATTAGGTTGGAATAAGATACCTTCATTTAAGTTATGTGAGTGGAGTAACTCTACGCCACTCCCCTTTGTCTATTTCAGTAGACATCGCCAAGGGAGCTTTATGTCCGCTACGCGGATGGAACTTTCATGGTAACCTAGGAATTTTTCCCTATACCTGGGGGCATGCAAACCTTTCCGCATGCAAGCGAAGAGTGGCTATTTATTTTTTTAAATTTTTAGGACCTTTAACCCTTTAAACCTGTAAGGCTAGTCGTTTCCTAGCTTGCATAAAGAAAGGATTTGGGGCAAAGCTTTAAAGATGTAAGCCCCTTCAAAATAGCATCTTGAAATGAGACATCCTTATCATACGACTGGCGAGCAGTGTTACCACAGGGTTCAAGCTCGTTAAAAAATAAACCTGCCACGAGTAGTTTTAGCGCATAGTTCAAGCTCGTTAAAAAATAAACATAAGTCATGAGCAAATGTTTCCCCCGACGTTTAAGCTCATTAAAAAATGAACCGGTAAATAACCATTGTGAATGCCTTATCGCCAACTTTTGAGCCTTAGTCATGTTCTCATCATCACCTCCACTCTGTTTTAGCCGATCATTCACCTCCATATGATTGTTTACCCCTTCAAGGAACATCTACGAAGAGTGATTCTATTAGCCATCCTTGTGACACTACCGTGATTAGAAAAATCCAAATCTTACCTGGAATCAGCTGCTACCCGAAACCATCACTCATTCCTCGAAAATGAGTCTTCTTTAAGCTCTTTTCAATTGACTCGTAAAATATGAAAAGATTGCCGAGCGATTGGCCTCTCTGGCTTGTTAAAGTCATCGGAAGTGCTATCTCTCCTCTAGATTTTAATCTTTTTGGACCTGAGGGATTATTACACAAAAATATCGAGCACTTGTCTTGTTTGGCTCATTAAAACTATCAAAAATTCATCCCTTCTATATTATTTTACGCTTTTTTCGAAATTAAGGGATTACATAACAAAAAAGAATCATTGGAGTCTCCTTTCCGTTCAGATTCTCTAAAATTGAAAGGGACCAAGTTATATTTGTCGTTAAACTCGTTAAAACCAAATAGTGACAATCTCATCCAAATGGATGAGAACGAGTTTCACTGTCACTAGGCTCGTTAAAATTTATAGACAGGTTTGCCCGAAGGGCGAATTATAGAACAAGCATATGTTATCCTCCTCAAGATTGACAAAAATAAAGAGGTACTGGTCAGCAATGACTGGGGAAAATTGGGAAGAAAACTTGAAAAAGCTTTATTGGTAGCAAGTCACTCTTGAACATGACACTTTCCTTCCACATCCATGTCGGGTTGGGTTGTTCCATTCACTGGTCATCACCATTGGTCCATCACACCATCCATCATTGGGGTTAACGCTAACAACCCATCATCAGTGTCGCCGATATGTTCAAGAGAATTCATTCAAACAATTCACCTGTGTCTCACCCACTGCAATACATTCATGCTCCATTCCTTCATGACCGCCACCCTAAACCCTGTATCGTCAGACTGTTTTCACCTCCAAAATCATTTGCTTCGTTCCATGTCGTTGATGTGGGATTCATTAAGTCCCTCCTGCGACGGGTCACTTCTTGTCGACATCAGCTCATTATCCAAGAAGTTGACTTAGGAACAACCCTTTCAGTACTTTGAAGCTTGCATGCCTTAATGGCAAGTTTCTCACTTTCGGCGCCAGGTTTACATCAATGGTCTTTTACCGAGAGATTTTACGTGGTGTTCGATGCCAAGTCCTTTTTCACACCACATGAATTGTACTGTAGTACCTTGAGGGTCATTGTCATTATTGGTGATTCCTCTTGCGCCTGTTAACAACTTACATCATTGGCTGGTAATCAGGCGATGTCTTTCCATGTTCGACTCCAGAGCATTTTTTCACATGAATCGACTTGTACTCCGAGTGAAGATTGAACGAGTTTTGAAGACCTCGGATCTAGTTTCATCCATTTGGGCTGCGATATATTCAGGAATATAAAAACATCAAGTGTGCATCATTGCCGAACAGATGATCATCCAAATCAAATGATGATGAGTCCAAATCATCAGTCTGCCACACAGATGATTGTCTGTCCTATATACATGAAAATGAATTTATAAAGCTGAGCATGGGAATGCCCACCTTAGCCAGATCATGAAAAAATGTTGTCAAAATAATGTATTGTATTGTATCTTATTACAGGTCGCCTCCCAGCTCAAAAAAACTTCGGATCCTCATAGTAAAGAATTTCACCCGACATCAAAAAGATTAACGACCTCATGCTTTAGGGGGCAACTGTTATAGACATTTTTGGGCACTTCAACCCCAATCATAAATGTCCATAAACTGAGGGCTTCTAAGTCCCTAAAAGTGTTGCTTCACTGCCTAAAGGAACAAGGTCAGCTGATTACATCATCTCCCAGATGTTCTCCACTGAAAACTGCTCATAGATGGTCAAAACTGGACCATACTGAAAACCCAGTGCAGAGGGTGTGATGCATATCACCTTCCCAGTGTATAAGGTGCGATGCATACTAAATTGCTCCTATGTAGGGTGCGAGGGTTAGGAATGGACAAATGGCAAGGACAAAATGCGAGGTGGAAGATCATGAAATCTTCTAGAAGCTTCCCCTTTGACACTTGCCTCTCTGTTTTCGACCAGGGATGAGTAAGAGATGTTCATTCTCCAAGTGGGAGCAGGAACTATCAGAGAGAGGACACTAATCAAGACCCCGAAATATGACTCACCTCCCTATAATCATCTATATATGGATCCCTCATCATAGAGATCCGGAGGCTGGAATTTTGTATCTTATAGAGAAGTGTTGTTGGTTTTCTAGTGTACATTCATAGTGTTGGGTGATCTAAGCATTACTTGAGGTGAATAAGGGATTTCTAGCTGGAGGATGATGCTGGGTCAGAACATATGGTTGTAATCCTCTTGCTACTTTTCATCTTAATAAAGCTATTTAAGTTTTCCTCCATATTCTCATGTACTTGTTTATATATGCATTTGTATGGTTAACACACATCTGGTCCTGTGTTATTTATGAATATAGATCTTTTTTCTTCCATAGTAGTATGTTGCTGTGATTCCACAGGTGCTCTTTGAAGCTGGGCAAACGAAGAAGAAGCGGCAAAGCTCTATCAGGAAGGAGAGGAAATCAAACGCAAGACTAAGGTTGGTCTCTTTGGTTCTCCTCTTATCTATTTTCATAAAGGAAAACGAAAATAGACTTTACTTGTTTGTTTCTAAGATAGCTACCAGTCCTAGTGGGAATAGCAGCGTCCGAGTGGAAACTATTCCCGGTAACACCAATGCCTCCTACTACCCCTATTGTCTTCCCCAGAGAGAATGCATAGATCCCTGCTAGATGACCTGCCTAGTGCTCCCCTTGAAAAATGCAAATATTGGCCCAACAGTTCCCTGACACCCTACCTGGCCTTCCTCCCTGAAACTACGCAATTCTTCCTTCCAGATGGGGTTTTCCTTGTAGTTGTCATTGCTGCCACAGATTACACAATTCTACAAGTGAAATCTGTGAAGTTTTTCCCAAAAGTGCTTCGAAGCCTCACATCCCGATCTGAGCTATGCTCTGTGTAGTTTTAGTGCCTTATCCCTCTCCCAGTCACCTACACCGAAATGGAAAAAAATGCATGATGTTAGACTAGAAGATTTTGGATTTGATGTCATCTCCTGATGAATGATTGTAGGAACAGGTACATCGATGAAGTATGGCCTGGCAATGAATGGGATGGAAAAGGAGCGCATGCTAGAAGACTTTCTCATAGTGGAATGAACGCATGAAGCACATCGAGCAAGCAAGTGAAATGGACACATAAACATGCACCATAAAGAAAATACCAAGACCATCGAAGACCTTGCACACTTTTCCATGCAGAGGGGAAGACATGTTACAACGAGAGCATACCATCACTTAGTAGCATAGCAGCTCAACGTGAACACCACAGTTAGCCAGTACATGTCAGCAGTGTCATGTCAATTTGTGTCATGAGTTGTCTTGGCCACATCACTTCTATGGGCCATACTTTTTGTAATCAATGTAATGTAAAGTGGAAGTCCAAGAGGTCCACATATGAAGTTGAAGAGTCATGTAAAGTTGAAAAGTCATAGGAAGTCAAATAGTCATGAGGGAAGTCGAAGAGTCAAAAGGGTCAGTTATTCCCCTTGGCTATATATACCTCCTCATTGTATGAGAAAAGGATTTTTCACCTTGGCTCCTCCCACATAGCCTTGAGAGTTTGTAGTCTTTTCTTTGAGGAGCGAGCAGTGGCTCCAACACCCCACTACTGGGGTTAGTGATGTATGGTGTACGAATGTGTCTTAGGACCTTCACTTTATTTAGAAGCCTATCAAGGCCAACATGTTTCATGCATGTTTCATATTTGTTTGTAATACTATTCTTTAAATGCTTATAATGCATATTTTCCTAACTTATACTAAGATAGTTGAACTACTTCGGTTATCTTAGTGCATATACTATTGAAGATGTGTTGTATTAGTTGCTACTATTGTCATGTCCGTATGGAATACTCCGTCAAACACTAGATAGAATCATTCTTGTATACTTATTATAACAATTGTCCCATCCGTGTGGACTAATCCACTAGGTTTCATACGTGTTATCCTTTCACTTTGGTGTTTGTGACTTCTGCATCTATATGGACTATTCTGGTAGAAGTTGCACAGATCCTTGTTATGTTACGTGTGTCTCATCTTGATTTTGGGCTAATCACTCTCACCCTCTCCCTTTAATATGGAGGAACCCAGGCACAAGTTACATTATGCACTCACCAAGCACACGTACCTTGCTTTTTGAAGACTTAAGCATATCACTCTCACGTGCTGACAGCTAGAGCCAAGGTAGATCTCTAAGTAAATTGAAACCAGACCATCATACCAAATGGGACTCCTACACCAAATAGTGTGAGGTCTAGTTGGGACTTCTTATGAGGTAGATCCCCTTTGTTGGCGTGTCCAACACCATCAAAAAAATGGCACTAGAAGGAGGGCCAGATGACAAGTTCAAGCTGTTGCATCTGGTTTGAATCTCTTATCTGAAATGTCTCATACAACAATTGTGCTCTCGGGTTGTTTCTCCAATTTTTCCCTTGATCAAATTTCACTCCCTAATGAGCCTCTTAATCACTTGTCCCAGTTAAAGTTCTATGGTGAGGATGGAACATCCATATCCAAGCACATTTTTTATTTTCTTCAATTTTGCAAACCTTATGAAATTGATAATTAAGAGTCTTATTGTGTGCTTTTCTTCGTCACCCTTGAATTTCATGCTAATTGGTGGTGTCATACCTTGCCACCTGCTTTCATCCATTCCCTTATCCCTTTCCTCAAGGATCTCCATCAAGCCTTCGCTAAGTATAACTACCAAGATGTTTGTGGAAGAATCAACCTATTAAGAATGGGGCCTAATGAATCAGTTGAGAAATTTTCTAATCGATTTCTTCACCTTTTCTATGAAATTACAGAAGAATATTTGAACTAGGATTTCTTGAAACAAGAGTTTGAGTGCTTGGTTTGTGTCCTTTCATACGATGAACCTAAACTTTCTGATCTTTATTCTTCCCAAACTCCTGTGGATCGTGAGGCACCTCAGATTGTATAGGAGGAGCCCAACACTGCGTTTCTTCCTTCTCCTCCTCCTTTTTGGTTCCTAATGTGGGTAGCCCCTTGTGGTGATTGCAAAGTTGAGGAATTTTCCCTACATGTCCCCAACCTATCTTCTCATCTATCTCCCACTTCCATGGAGGAATTTCCAGAATGAATCAGAATGCCTATAGCCAAGACTCACTCCTACATTCTGCAAGAGGACATCAACATTCACAACTCATGTCTCAAAGCTAGTATTCCTTTGTGCCATCATTCATCATTCACAAGCCATGAATCATTGTTCCATGACTTGCTTGATCAATCTGTTTCACTAGTCAGTTGTGCACATTCTCTCTATTCTCAAGTTGCGGGCTCAAATTGTGAGCAGGTGCAAGGCAATCACATTACACTGGTGGAGGATAAGAAAGGTGAGGACACTATCAATTCCCCCTCTCTTATTCAAAATTTTCTGCATGAAAACAATGGGCTTCCATTCTCTAACAATTCTCAATCTGCTAATCTCGGTGAAACATCTTGTATAATTAATTATTTCGATCAACCACTAGTCTTGGGCATTCATCACTCCCATGATTCCATATGTTGTGATGAATGCCCAAGCACATCATGTAATCTTCTGTTTTATCATAAATACTCTAACTCAGATCTAGAATTTCCTCCAGTCAAAGGAGGCGTTCATATCGAAACTTCCTCTTCACGTTACTTTCCTGTGTGTCCTACCATTTATAATGCATCCACATGGGTTGGAGATACTCCATGTTCTTTCACTTCATCCGATGAGTTATCTCCTCAATTGACACAAGGCAGTGAGGTTGTCCATGAGGAAGTTGAAAATAGTTTAATCATAGAGCATACTTCCCATTCCTTTTCATCTCTTACCTTGCATGAAAACTCTTCAAGTCAGCTTGCTGAAACTAAAAAATATAGTTCAACCTGTTAAAATGATGGTTTCCATCCAGAGAGAAATTTTGAAATCAGCAACAAGAACCACCCTTAAGCCATGCACAATCTGGTTCAAGTTTCAAAATATGATTCTACAATTCTAGAAAGTTCTAGGACATGCGAGGGAGTCAAGGAACTTAAACATTTATTAATGGTTATATCAGGACCTCACAACTCTTGTAAGCCCCCAAAACCAAATTAGATATGGTTTCTCACACACAATCTGTCTATCTGCATGGTTGCACTCGATGTGAGCTCACATGTAAAAACTGTTTGGTATTCTGGATGTGACCTCTCAACTTTTCAAATTTTCACTTATGACTAAATTCACAAATCTGTCTCAGCACATTTGTCTTCATGCACATCTCTTACATCAAACTCAAGATGGAAATGTTCGTCCCTTGTGAAATCATGGAATTATGAAGTTGATCATCTCAAATACTATCTTTGCTCGCAATCATACTTATCGGATTTTCATCTCATGATCAACTCCTCAATCTCCTTGAAAATCTTTTACTTCAAATATGCTCACTCATCACGTGAATCAAGTTCCTTTCCTTTAACCACGCCCCAACTGGTTTTACACATTCATAGTGTTGGCATCCCTTTTACATTCCTGTGATGACCATGATGCCTGCAGAATTTTTCATCAGTTGTAGGGGGTGCACCATCATGTCTAGCTCACAACGAACTTGGTTCCATTTTTCAATGCATTCACAAGATTGTTTAGATGAATTTTTCTTTGTTCATTGCAAACTAGGAATCTGTTGTCTCAACAAACTCATCTGATCATTCCCCCATCTCGGGTCACTGTCATACAACTCATCATTTTCCCAACATTCCATTCAATGATAGTTACTTCATGCTCTCTAACCTTAAATGTTTAGCATCTTTCTCCTCTAATTTCTTTCAAGTGGGCGAGGCACTTCAAGTTGTGCCGATGGTTATGGCAGGTCCTCACTATCTTGGCATGACCAATCTAAATGATCAGATTTATTTTTATGTACAAGATTCCCATCATGATCCCATTTCTCCAATCAAAAATCCATCTTTTCACAGGTCATGATACCTTCCAAACAACCGTTATTAATTTCATGATCCAATTGCTCAATGGATGGAACAATCTTACTTGGAAAGCCATGTTGCAGGCACCAAGCTTCAATCCTTCCTCACGCTCACTAAGAATCTCATTTCATATGAACACACACTTGCAACAGGCTTCTGAGGTTTGTTGAATAATAGTATCCATTGAAAAGGTAAGCATGTGTATTGGGCAGTCATGACACATTTTTTTACCCATAGGCAAGACCTTCCTTTCTATGTGCAAGATTTTCAAGATTTTGTATTTTCTGTTGCACACTAATTGTTATCTATTTTAATCACTTGTATCTTTGTGGTTGTAGGTCGAGAGTGACTATGGTGGCCTCACTAGAAATTTCACATCACATAATCCTGACTGTTTAGATGTAAAGATAGGAGTAGGATTAGCTGCATCTTAGTTTTCCTTCCTTGCACTCATCATTTACTTGTAGTCTGTTATGGTTTTATTATTTTCATTATGTTTTCTTTCGCCATTTCTCTTTCTTGTCTTCTGGTTTTTTTTACTTGTTGTGTACTCATTTCCTTGTTTTTTCTCCCTTTTGTGTATATTTTTCCTTTTGTTTCCGCTATGCACATAAGTGTTGTGCCTATACTTTGTTATGGCTTTTGAATAAGTATGTGGTTGAAGTACAGGAGTCTTATGACTTGGCATCGTTTGGTCGGTCATGTTTCCATCTTCTCTATGCTTTGTTGTAACTTTTGACCAATGAAATCTTGACAAAAAATAAGATTTGTTTGTAAGGGAAAGCTCTGATCAAACCATGAACTTGTTTCCAAACTGGTAAACCCCATGCCTATACTTAGTCCTCCTCTCTGCGTGGTCAAGCTTAATCCAACTAGTAAAAATGGAGAAGGGTAAAAATCTAAATGAGCAAACCTAAATGAGAGGTCTTACATGCTTCTTTGAAGGAACAACCTCTTCTACTCTCAATAAGTCGGGGTCCCTCTTCCGCACCAAAAATAGATAAGTGCCTATGCATAGTCCTCTTTCAAGAAAAAAACAAACACAAAGGTAAAAGAAGAGAAAGGATTCCTGCACAGAGAGGTGAAGCAAGCAACTCCACCGGGGTACTGACCAAGCTCGTTGGCAGTGGAGCAATGCTTATGTTCCTGCGTGACTCTGCCAGGGTACTAGCCAGGCCTACTAGCAACGGGGCAGCACTAGAAATGAAAACTTATACTTTACAAATCTTATGCTCGTGAACCAAACTACCCTTCCCTATTTTGAAACACTGTGATCTACTTGAAATTTTTTTTCTGTTTGAATGAATTGGTACAAGGTGAGCCATGTCTATCCATGGGGAAGTGGGGAAGCTAATGTAACCTGCACAATGAATCAATAGTCCCTAAAAGGCCAAGGCCCTGTGCTAAAGATGAACTAAAACAGAGAAGCTAGTATTCAACCAGTGTGTTGCCAAGTGTTGTAGTAGCTGCAACACCCTTCAAAATTTTGGCCTCCATCCAAATTTTGGAGCCTTCCTTAGTTTTTCCCCATGGTGGTCACAAACACTTGGGCTCATCCCATGAGCTCTTGTTGAGTCTTCACACCCATTTTTCTTGATTGACCACCAGTTGTCTTTTGGCATGTTGATCACTATGTCATGCTTGCGAGTTCGTTCTTGCATTTTTGAAGGTTGTCTTTGTGTGCATGAGTTGTTTTCACTCTGTAGACATTGGTCACACTCGCACACAAAGTTTTAAACACTGTCGTGCAAGTTTCTTCATGGTCATTTGAAGACATATCTTAATTGTTGCACTTGTCACTCTTAACTTTTGACTCAGTCTCACTAAGCACATGCTTGTCTTGTTTATTTGAGTTGTCTTATCAGCGAATCGTGCTAAGTGTGTGATCACAATGCCATGTATGCATAAGTTCACTTTCTCTCACACTTATTCATTTCTCCTGAAAAATTTTGACCGGACAACTCTCCTTCAACCAAACCCCAATCTCAATGACCTTGCACTTCTGCCCAGAACTACACAAAGCTTGAGGTTGCTGTCCAGGAAGCCTGCACTATGCAATTCTAGAAATGAGCCAGCTGACTGTCTCCCAGAACTGCACAGAAGACGTGTTATAGCTCCAAATGTCACTATTATGGTTTGTGATGCTGCACTCATGGTCTAGGGAAACCCCTCCTTCCAGACCTGGTCCAAAATTTAAAAAACAATGTTTTATTCCTTATACGCGACATTGCCCTGAGTTAAACGCGTGTATATGTGGGTAGGCATATACCCAACCCGTGTATATGTATTAAAACACTTAAAAAAATATAAAACTCCTTATTTTCGGGTAGAGATCACGTGTTTTACTTGCTGAGCACCTGTTAGTGCCCATGGCCCAACTATTCCCAACCAACTCCCAACTAAAAAAATACTTTTGGAGAGGTATAAAAAGACCTCAAAGGGAAGGCCTAAAGGAGGAGAGAAGAGAGAGAAAGATTATTATATTGAGATTTTTCCCTTGACCAGGTCTAAAGACCCTTGTGCCTTCTGCACTTCCCCCATTTGTACAGGAAACCCTTGTTTCCTTGAGTGTTGATGTTCATCCACTAGTTATGGCATCATGGAGTGAGTCATGGAGAGAGATATGCTAAAGGCTTGAGGCTGGACAGATCCGGAAGGAAGCTTTGCTTGGAGCCTGCGAAAGGTTACTCGGGTGATATTATTCCTTTTGTACATTTTATTTGTCTATAATAAAGAAACACGTCTTGGTTCCTGATATGCATCTTCTTTATGTTTATGATGTTCATGTTGGAATTCATATGTGAATGGTTATTTAAAGTTCATAACTAACTACCTTCCTTTATAACATGAAGATGATTTCTTTATAAGTCTTTGTCCATATACTGCTGTGTTCTTTGGAATTGGTTGTTTTGTAGGACAAAGGAGCGAAAGGGACTTGAAGAAGGGTTTGGACCCTAAAGGAACTTCTTGAACGTAGGACCTGAGGTACGCCCCTCTCACTATAGAATTTGCTTATAATAGCATAATGGCTGTGTGAATGTGTGTTTCTCTATTTAGACAACTTTCAGTCTGCTAGGGTTTCCACCCAAAAGCCCTAGCGGAACATTTCCCTCAACAGAATTGGCGACTCCACTGGGGACAACACTCTTGTTGTTCCTAGTTTGGGTGTTTTTCAAGCCAATCAGGGCTCAGTTGCCTATTTGTTTGCTGTTACTGTATGGTCTGTTCTTGAATTCTATGTTTTGCCAGTTTCTTCAGTTTGTTTTTTATTTTTCTTGAAATCTTTCATATACATTGTTTTCCTTAGTTACAGAAGCGTACGTACGCTTGTTTCCTGAAGTAAACCCACGTATATGCAGGTTTCCTCAGGCACAGTCACGTATAAACGCAATCTGTACATAAGTACAGTCACGTATATCTTGCAATTTTCAAGATTTATAAATTTTTGTGTCTCTGAAGGTTTGTCTGGTGGTTTGATTCAGTTTGAAACAGTCATTTTTCCAGTACCAGTTGTTTGTTTTACAGCAAGTGTCTTACTCCAATTTCTCTCTGATTGTAAGGAGTATTGGTCTTGTTTTTGTTTTTGCAAGCGTCATCGTTATTTGCTAAAGCACGCAAGATTTCTTGTTGGAATGTTGGCTTCTCTGATTCATTAGGGCAGAAAGATTGGTCTCAATCTTTGTGTTGAATCTTGCTTTTGGTGACTTTTTGTTTTCTTGACAAAACCGCTTTTTGTGACCATCCACTTCTTTGTTTCATGAAAGTTGTTGATTGATACTTTCTTGAAATTAGTCTTTTTAATCTTTTTGGTCTCTGTTGCCAAATCTTTCATTAATGCTTTTGATTGTTAAGGGAATCTTTAAACACATTTATGTTTGTTGAGTTTTCATCCATTGTGTGGTGTCAACTTGCAAAAGTGTTTGTTGCCTATTTTTCAATCACAAAGTTTTAGCCTTGTTGAGAGCATTTTTGAAAAGACTCTTTTGTTTTTGCCTTGAAGAAATTTTTTTGAAAAACTTCGTTTTGCTTTCTTGAACTTGGTTTTCATTTGGTTTCCTTTTAGTGAATGAAAGTGC
>APFE031124395.1:262347-273466 GCA_000404065.3 Pinus taeda | reverse complement strand
GGAACCAGTTGCTACCCTTTATACCACTCGTTCCTCTAGGACGAGTCTCCTTTAAGCTCTTTTCTGACTCGTAAAAGATGAAAAGATTGCCGAGTATTTTTCCCTTTTTGACTCGTTAAAGAGAATACAAATGGAGGTATGCTTTCAACACTTTTCTCACCGTATAAACACGAAAAGATTGTCGGACTTTTGTCGTTTCAAGTCCAATATTGGTTACGAAACGGCGTGGTTTCGATCGCTTTTCTACTTTTTTGGGTCGAGGTCACTAATTACGAAAAGTATTCCTTGATCATAATGGTCAAGTAGTTCTCTCAAGTATTGTTTTACACTTTTTCGGGCTTGAGGGACACAAATCTACGAAAAAGGACCCCCTGGAGTTTTCTTTTCCATGTCTTTTTCAAACTCTCTAAACATGAAAAGACTCCAAGTTTTTCCTATGTCAAACTTGTTAAACCTTGATGACATTGGACTCATCACCATGACAAGACTCGAGCTCCTCCTCCCTAGGGCTCGTTAAAATATTACTACGTTGTATTCGACCGAAGGTCGAACTTACAAGCATATGCTATCCCCTTCAAGCTTGTTTGCAAAAGTAATTGGGGTACTTGCCAGCAATGGTGGGGGGGAAATTTTGGAAATCAACATTGGTTGTCTATGGCAGCTAGTCACTCTTGAACATCGACACTTCTACTTCTTTTCGATTTGGGACATCCATACATCGTCATTTGGCCTTCCATGGGTTTGGGTTGTCATTTAGCCTCATTCCATTTGATCCATACTGTCTCCATCTAGCCTCTGATCCCTTGGTACCTGAATGCTGCCACCCTCTGGAGTCATGTCGTCGACATGTTCAAGAGTATAATCCTTCTGCAGTTTACATCCTCGCCTCCTCCTCTGATACTCTGTTTCACCATCTGCCACTTGTTCCTTATCTTGTGTCATTCATGGGGGAAACATTATGGCCCTCCTGCGACGGGTCGTCTCCTGTCGACATCAGCTCATTATCCAGGAGATTGATCTAGAGATCCCCTTTGGTACCTTGGAGCTTGCATGCCTCAATGGCAAGTTCTTCGTGCCTGATGGTTGACTTACATCATTGGTCGTCGATTGGGTGATTCCACAAGTGTTCGACTTCAGCTCATTTTTCGCACTTCGTGGATTGTACTTGACAGTACCTTGAGAACCATTAGCATTATTGGTGTTTTCTCTCGCACTTGTTAACGGTTTACATCATCGATCGTAATCAAGCGATTTTCTATCATGCTCGACTTCAGCACCTCTATTCGCATGCTAGAATTTGTACTATGGTTGGTCGGGTTCAAGATCCCGAACTCAGATTACATATGTTCGGGCTGCGTGGATTGGTTCGTGATTTCATAACTCATTGATGGATGGTGTGACCATACCTGAGTCTTCATGGATGGCTGCGACCATACCTTTATCATTATAATGGTCTTATTAGCTGGATGGCTACGTCCATACCACAAACCTAGTTCGTATGTCTTTTGGTTGGTTGTGCCCATGCCTAGATTACATGTCTTTCACTATCAGAGATATCAATTGTACTTGTGCCTATAGGTTCTTCTAGATGGTGTTCCAGCTCAGTCGGCTTCGTAAAGCATTTCACCCCTCCCACTCTCTCGGGCTTCATACTTTAGGGGGCATCTGTTACACAGTAATTTGTCATTGCCTTCATCCCAGTCCTTCTACTGTGTCATGTGTCCAAGTAAAACATGCTCATATTGAACAAATGCTCTCTTATTGTGCCAATTGACCCACTTTTCCTAAGTTATCTGCCTCATCGCGAGAATGGACTTAATATACGAGATGAACAGCGGTCGTAAACAATCCAACCGCGCTTCCAACGTGGAAGTATATCTGTTTCCCCCAACGGTCCGATTTCATGCTTCGTCGCAAGGCTGTTTGCTATCTTTAGCGATGATCTGACTAGCCACATTGCCTACTAGCAATGTCAGCACTAAAGCTTAGTTATAAACTTGCGATGATCCAGATTGGGCGAATTCGTTCCAACAGCCGACCTTCTGGATGTCTCCAGGCCTGGTTGTTGGCATAGTTTATGTCGCCCTTCCTTCTCTCGTATGGCAGTTCCATCATTTGTGCTACCTTCCTTGGGGATAAGCTCTCTCTCCCACCTTTCATGGAGACTCCTCCTATTTAAACACTCACCTTTGATATGATCAGCTAGTTGGTAGTTGGTAAATTCTTGGATTGAGCAATGCTGTTAGTGCTTTTGAGTTTGATAGATAGTTGGTGTGGGTGTGACAAGTGTGAGAGTGTTGATAGCTTGTGGAAGGTTGTGAAGTGCCTTTGACTTTATGTAAAACTTATGAGTGACAGAGAAACTTTGTATGTTGGGAGATCCATCTTCAAAGAGTGAATGCTTGGAGAACATGTTGGCTAGATTCCTTTGAGAAGGCTTGCGACATCAAGACTTTGGTTGTAAGCTTGCTCTTATTTCATTATTAATACAATCAATGATGTTTTCCTATGTCTTGTATGTAATTTACTTGATAGCTCATGACTTCTTGACTTTGTGAGTAAACAAATCATTTTTGTTTTCCAGTTATGTGCTTTATTGTATTTCCTTTGCAATGTTTTAAGTTGATCACTCATTGAAGGGAAGGAAGCGAAAGCTGGAGCAGCGCAATGGAGCTCCATCGACCACCGGTTGAGGTAGGCCTCCAACTATGATTGTTTAAGGAAATCTATTGTTGATCTGTCCTTGTTGTGACTAGACCCACTCTAGGGCTAGAGGGGTTGCCTCTGTCTGCAGAGGGAACACTTTTCGGCATCACAATAACAATGCCCCCTAATCTCTGAGTCGCGTCCAGGGCATGGAAGGTCCAATTCGGCATCCATGTATTAAGGATGGAAATAAGGGTTTCAGCCAAACATAGGGTTTCTTGTAAAAAAATAATATCCACCAGATTCGAAGTAAGGAGTCTCCTGAGAGCTAGTTTTTTGGGAGGGCTAGCAAACCCTTTGCAATTGAAGGAAAGAAACTTCATGCAGGGTGTGGGAGAGGGCCATTCCTTGCTGTAAGGGCCCTATCTATGGTTTGTTGTCGCCCAAGGGAAACCTCCTCTCCCGCCATGTGCCTGGCTCTAGTGAGATGAGATGGGCGTCCCCTGGTTGGCTTATGAGAGGTCGAAGTAACCTCTAGATCCAATCCAATCTCATCACACCCTATATCCCTTGATCTGGAACGAAGAGAGTATGAGGGGATACAGGGGGAGTGGGGAGGGGTAGCAAGGGGAGGGAGGATGAAGTAAGAGATGGGTGACAGGGGACAATGATAGGGGATGGAGGGGAAGAGTGCAACAAAGGGAGGAGGCAGGGGTTCATCCCCAGGTACCTAATAAAGATTGCTCCAGAAGGGTAGTATAGGAGGCAAGAGGTGATGGGGGGAGGGGATGCAATGTAGTCTAAATGGGATGTAATAGCAGCAGAAATACTAGATAGAGGAGTATAGAGAGAGGAGGATGTAGATGACATACCCAATGGAGTGATGTCCTCCTTGGCTGGACTGGTGCTCGCTGGTGGAGGACACGATGGAGGGTTTGTACCTTTGGAACCCTTGTTAGTGCCTGCTTCATCTGGTGCCCCACGGGTGTCTTCTGTGACCGTGTCGTTCTTCGCCAAATCGATATCCTTGTCAGGCAAAGTAGGGTTATCTATGGGCTGCTCCGTCTCCATGTCCTGGGTTGTACCCTTGTTCTTGTGATTGAGAGGACAGTCCTTGAATAAATTCCCCACCTTATGGCATCTCCGACATTGGTATGGTATGCCTTCATAGTATATCATCTGCTTGCGGGAGGTAATCCTCCACTGAATAGTAATGTGCTCCTGTAGGCCTCCCCGGGTGTCCAGATTGATAAGAATCCTTGCATATGCCATCATACTTGTGTATTGGTATGATTTGTCATATTCCATGTAGGTGTCGATAGCATTTCCAAGCCGCCTAAAGATATCTTCAGACTAGTATAGCAAGGGAAGACCCGAGAGCCGAATCCATACCGGTCCAATACCAATTTTCTCAGTCTCCGGATCAAAAAGAGGCATCTAGCATTTTAATAGCACGGAGGCATGTTCAAAATGCGAATAGGAGGACAAGACCCGATTTGTATGATCGGATCAAGCAAATCTCAGTGTAAACCATCCCCTCACGAAAGTATGCACAAATGGGATGTCCACCAGATGGTGTCCCCAAACCTCTGATGCCCAATTCTTCAGTCGAGCAGCCGAGTAATTCCATCCTTTGATGCGCCCTACCAAGACTCTATCTGCAAAGTCCATTGTTTCTCCCCACTGAATGTCCTCTTCCAATCTGAGGATAATGTAGTCCGCCTTGGACTTATGGCACCTGTACTTCTTCTTAGACCCCTGATAATGAGACTGATGTGGTATCCGACCCAGATATGGGCCAGTGGATACAGGGGTAGGGTTAGGGTTTGACGAGGAGGGGTTGGGGTTTCCAGTGGCAGAAGGTAAGAAACCGGCGAGCGGCGGAATAGAGGTGAAACTGCCAGAAGGTGGAGCAAAAGAATTCGGGTGAGGTATGCTAGCAGACAAGGGTATAGTTCCAGCGAGCACAGCCTGTGGGTCAACCATCGGGGCGACACCTCAGGGGCAAGGAGGTCCAAACCAGGGTTAGGGTTTAGACAGTCAGAAACGAAACAAAGGGTAGTTGGGGAAGACAGAGGTGTTGAGAGTGACGGCTATGAGGACGATTCATCCGGGATAACAACGACATGAGATTGTGACGGTTCTACATAAGAGAATGTAGGAAAATTTCCAAAGAAGCCAGAGTTATACATACCTACAAATGCAGAGTATGTGGATTGTCAGATGGAAACCCCTTCCACGGATCTCTGAATAATCAACGGTATCGAGGTCATCCATGTTGACAGTTGCACCTAGAAATGGAGGAAACCTCGAGAATGCTGGTAACGAAGAAAGCAAATATGGTAACAGATAACCAGGGATAAAGACAGAGGTAACAGTTGGGCAACGGAAATGTAACATCGGGGTAAAACGAAAACAGCAGATAAAATACCCCTTAAAACCCCGACAGGTTGCTAGCAAATATAGTAGGCAGATAACCGTATAAGTACAAAACGAGCGGCTAATAGTCTTCAGGGTTAATCTGGAACAAGTCATGAGTTATCTACAGTAACATGCAGTTCCCAGACCCTCATTCGAAACCCTCATGAAAGCTTAACCGTAGAGTCTCCATCTCTTCTTCTATAAGTCCAAAACAATTTTATTTTATTTTTTTGTCAAAATTGTTGTCTACTCCTTTTACCAATCTTATTAATAATGATTCCTATAAATCATTTTTAATACAATTTATAAAATAATTCAACTAAAAATAAGATATTATTATGTTTATATTTTTTATTACTAAAATATATTCTATAAAATGTGATGCATTTTTCTTTACATTAAATACTTTATACATTTAATACAAAATAATTACACTTACAACCATATACTATATTTCATGTCATATTGATATTATAATGTTATTCACAATAAATATTAATTATTATACTCGTATACAAAGTATTCATATTCACCACTGATCTGAAAATGGGGCTCTTAAGCTTCATGTCTAACTTACGAAAACCTCTCCCACTTCCAATGCTTTAAATTTTCCCAAGTCTATTTGATCAACCAATGCGGAAATAAGAAATGCTTGACAATATGGGTGTATGCCTGTATTTGTTTCCAGCTAATTATTTACTTTAAAATCTATTGTTTGTGTTGATATGGGAAGGTACTTAAACTGATATATAAATGCATATAACAGTAGTTAAAGCAGCAATAAAAACAAACACATGAGACAATAGTATAATATGGAGTTCACCCTGATATCTTGGGCTACATCTCCTTGAGCTCTAATCAACTCGATTAGGCTCTTTGGGATTATGGCAATAGTTCCTTTACAAGTGCCTACACTCAACTCCAATGTTTTATATAGGAACATTGGGCTCAGAACACCATCTTATCCTTTGGCTCTTGGAGCTCTTGGAGCTCTTCGGCTTTCCAACTCTGGCTCTGGCTCTTGCTCTGGCTGTGATTCTAACTCTAGCTTTGGCTTTATGGCTCTAGCTTTGGTTCTGGCTCTCAGCTCTCGCTTCTGGCACTCACTCTGGCTCTTGGCTCTGGCTTCGCTAAGATCTTTCTCCCGAACTTTTACATGCCTCTATGAGTCGCTCGACTTCCAAGCAACTCCAACAGCAGTATGCTGCTGTCAATTGAGCTCTCTGGCTTTTCCACTCGACCTCTGAGTGACTCCTCAGACTCTCTGTGCATTCAGCATCTTCTCGTTGTTTGCTTTTTTTTCTCCTCTCTTATTCTATGTCTGTTCGTGGCTCTTAGAACCATTTCGTTCCCCGATTGTTTGTTTCCTCTCCCGGTTCTTCGGATCGCCTGACTCTGTGCTGGAATTCCCTGCTCTGCATCATCATCACTGTAACGCTCCACAGAGAGGTGGCCACTTGTCTCCTCACGAGCTGAGCCAGCTATTCCTCAAACGGTTCGTTACTTTGGTTACTCTGTGAAATCATTCATCCGCCAACTCAGCAGTCCAATTGGACTTCAACCTTTATGTGTCGAAGCTTATTTTCTCCATCAAATCTGGTTTCCCATCAGGCACAATCTTCGTCGTTAGATCTGGGACCTCCAGATCCTACGGTTATCGCTCTTATCGCACAATTGACTTGCTTGGACGTTAGCCCGTGATGAGAGCAGTTTTCTCTCTCATCCGCAGAACATGCATCAATCACTGTATGGCATCGCTCATTCTCCTGACAATTCCTCTTACCATCCAAAACGCTTCCGATATTCCACCAATTTTGGAGCATGGGACCTCCCTGTCGCATTAGTGCTTTCCCCGTGGTTCTCTGGCTTTCCTTGTGACCGAGCGCTTGGGGATTTTTCTTCTTGAGGGGTTTTGCCCAACGATGCGCGATTAGCACTTTGTGCACCTTCGTTTTCTGATCTGAGCCTCCTAACTGCCATTTTTGAACCTTGCACAGTCCCCATGGGCCACCGGTCAATGCATTTTGACCGAAGATCCTCGTTTCTCTGTGCTGGCTGCAAATTGTTGTTGTTCAGAGGTTATTTATGATAGGCTTCGACATCCATAAGAATTTAAACTTCAGTATGAGATTTTACAGAGTGCGGGTAGCTTTAAGAGAGTTTAAGGATACAATTTCGGATCAACCACCTATTATCTTATATTTATCTTATATTTATTAAAAATTGTTTATTTTTTATTTTTTTAAATTATTATTTTATCTTTTTAATTTTTTTTTATGAATAATAAATTCTAAAATAATATCAAAAATAGAATTACTTTATTTTCTACCATAATTAAGAACTCCTTGATTGGGGTGCGAGTTGGCTCTAGTGGGCTTATACAGGCCCAGGGATTAATGTGGGTCACTAAGAGCGTCATAGCCACCCTCCGCATGCAGCTAGCACTTGGAGCGGTGGAAGCAAGCATGCGAGGGTTAATGCATGGGAGAGGCAGTGTGTTAAGGAAATTTGGAGAAGGTAAAATTTTGTTTGGACTGTTGATGAGGGCAATGTGGGTGCTTTGGATATTGTGGAACGGGTGGGTGAAGGGAACTCAGGATAGATGGAGGCAACAAACATCCTCAGAATTTGGTAGTGAATCTTGGTATGTTATCAACCTTCAACTTGCAATTTTAGTTAGAATGGAGTAGTGTATTCAACCTTGGGTCGAGGAATTGAATGCGTCAGGGCTATGGGGTGACGGGTTTTGGAAGGGCCAGAGGCATGGCCTCGTTGAGCTCCAGGTCGGGTCAGTATACATAGTTCTGCTCGTCCCTATGTCAATGGAAGGATTTTTTTTGTCTCTCATGGGTGCATGCATTGTTGAAATGGTCGAGCGTAGGGAAGGTGGAAATCCCCCATTCATGGGGTTGGAAAAGTGGTCAGGGGGTTGGGTCTGCGGAGAATGGGAGGGGATTCAAATTGTTGTGGTGTAGGGAGAGCCAGAGGCTAAATAAATCCCAGATATACCTTCTAATGGTAGAGAGGCGAAGGAAGAGAAGCCTGGTCGATCAATTTATGGGCCATTTTGGTCTTGTGGTATCGAATTCCCTGGGTTGGGAACCTCTGTGTGAATGGAATTCATCTCGGGTATCTGTGGTGGGTTTGGATTGACACCAAGCAATTGAAGTCAGCTATGGAAAAAGGGGTCTTAACTCCCACTGCCTGAGCATTATGTATGGGGTTGCTAAGAAAAGGGTTCGACGGGCTATGGGCTTAGTCCCGCGGCTGGCTTGAATCCCATTTCAATTCCTATGATTATGTCTGGTGGATGAATTCAATTATTGTTGTAAAATGTTTCTATACTACTGATGGCATGGTAACTGTGGGCATGGCCAGTTCGTTTACGCTTTTCACTAGGCATAGGAAGGCATGAAAAAATGGTGGCATTAAAATCATGTGTTGGCATACAATAACTTGCAGATAGTGGAATAGGTTCCTTACTCAATTGGTGTCTTTTGAATTTGAGGTAGGTCTGCAGTGGGGGTGTGACCCTTGGTAGCATCGAGCACCCAACCTGCAGCACTGGGCTGGTGGAAAGTTGAGAGTGCAGGAAAAAAAACGAATGCTTGACAGACAGTGGCAACAAAATGGCTCGAACTAAGGGTACAAGGAACAACGAAGGTGGAAATCGCAGATGGGGGAGGCAAAGAAAGATAGCACTATCACCAGGAAGCTAACCCAACTCCTCTAGTAGGGCTGTTGGGACAAGATGAGGGCACAAGCTAGCCTCGCGTACAATTTATGAAGTAGACCAAGCTTACCATGCCAACAACTCCAACCCGGTTAGGAAACTAATCGTTGAGTGGTAAGAATAAATCCAACAGATAGTGAACGACTTGGACTTGGACATGGATGAGTGGCAAGTAGTGGCCCTGGATCCAGGCCATACTCATGGAAGAGTAATGTAGTACAAGCAGACAATGCATTTATTATGGATGATGAAGAGCATTATGGCGAAAGCTCTAGAACAGTTTCCTCCTGACATGCATGTAGTCCCTCAAGGGCATTCAGGGAATTCAGATTTCACCAAAGAACCACAAAATAATCAGTTCCAACTACAGCAACAAAATGGTCGATTGAGCTGAATTGAGCAGTACATCCCTTGCATACCTCACTTGGAGTTGCCTGGTTCTACTGTGAAGGACCCCGCTCTGGTGGATTTTGTTGATGATGAACAGTGATGGCGCACCCTTGGTTTTCTTTTAAATGCTTTGGTCCTATAGTTTTAGACTAATTATTAGTTATGTTTATAGTTATTTAGAGAATAGGAAGTACAAAGACTCTCAAGTACATATAGCATGGCTAGACAGACTAATTATTTTTTGCTTATGGATGGCATATTTTGCAGTTAGGTGGCCAACAGACTTGGTTTCCCACTAGGTAGGTTAAGGCCACATAACTCTTGGACATATGGATGTAACATGCTTTATTTCCAAAAATTAATAGAAAGGTAACATCGCACATTTAACTTTTTGAATTGTTGTCATAATGTTATGTTGTAGTGGCTACAACCACCCTCCAAAATTTTGGCTCAAATGCAAATTTCATAGCCTACCTTGGATCCAGCGATCAATCACCCTTGGTAAATTGTTGGTAAGCTAATGATTTCAATCTCCCCTTCTTGATCCTAAGAGTTGTCCGCGTTCTCATCTTTATGCAACATGTGTCATCTTCGAGCACAAGGGTTGTTGTTTGTCATGCAAAGGGAATGTTGTTTTGCTTCAAGGGAATTGTGTGCGTATGAGTGGTCGTCATCACATAGACATGTTTCACTCTCACTTCATGCACTCTTGTCATGAAGGTTGTTGCATCAAGAAAAAGTATGCCTTATGCATTATGGATGGCCTACGTTGTGTCACTAAGTGCCCGTGTGCAATCACAGTCAAATCCTATCAATGTTTACATATGTTTCACTAATCTCACACTTAACCATTTTCTCGAGCAACCTAGCCTCATCTAGCTTTCCGGAACTGTGCGCTTTGCTTATGCAACCATCAAGCTTCCTCCCTTGCCTATTGAAACCTCGCAGTGTGCAGAGACGACAACCTCCCTTTCCTGTTGAAACCTTTCAGCCCGCAGAGACCCCAGCCATCACTGCTCTCCAGAAATGCGAAGAGTAGTCAAGCAATCAGCACTTCTCTCCAAAAATGTGCAGAGCAGTTAGGCAGCCAACACTGCTCTTCAGAAATGAGTAGAGCAGTCAGTTTCCCTGCATTCAGAAACTGCGTAGAGGTGTCCTCCCAGGACCCCCATCCCATAGCAGTGTTATGAGCCTCAACACTGTGAATGTTGTCCAAGTTGTCATGTCAGCCTTACATGCAGAAATTGCACAGATAAGCTTCCCAGGGCCTCATTCCAGAAGCAGTCACTTCCCACTGAAACCGCGTTGATCCATCACCCAGTGGCTACAAAAAAGGTGGCATGATGAGATCACTCCCAAGGAGTTGAGAAGGACCAAGAGACCGAGTAATGGAAAAGATCAGGACTGCATGCAAACTTCGCCGGATGCATGATCATCTTAAGGGTAAGTATGGTAAGTAAAGAACACATTTCGAAGTACACCTCTTAGTTGGGTTTGCAGGACTGCTTGTCATTGTCATATCATCATGTCCTTGGTAACATGCATGTGTGCAAACACAATAAGTCATTTCATGTGTTTCCGCTACATGTCGTGCTTACTTTTTGTTGTTTGACCAACTGTCATCTTCGACATGTTGATTGTTATGCCATGCTTGCGACCTTGTTCTGGTGATGTTGAAGGTTTTTGTTTGAGTTGTGTTCGTTATGTAAACATCTATCGCACTCAGACACAATGTTGTAGGCATTATCGTGCAAGTGTCTATTGAAAAATGTGCAACAAGAAATGTTAAATTTAGAATGTGCTAAAAATAGACCTGCTAAAAATAGCATGTCTAAAAATAGCAGTTTGGCCAGTGAGGTCATTGGCCACATTGGGTGAGAGGTGAAACTATTAAAAATAGAAAGTTCTAAAAATAGCATTTCTAGGTCC
>APFE031124395.1:237890-258439 GCA_000404065.3 Pinus taeda | reverse complement strand
CAGATGTGGGACAGTGTACTATCAAATGCTTGGATATTTCTAGTAAGTATTCCTTGCATGGAGAAGGATCTATTATAGGAGATTAGAGGACTTGTGGCCTATATATTGAGGCCTAGGTAGTCCATTATTTTCATCTTCTAATTGAAGATCATCAGGATCTTCTGATTATAGAGAGAGCAGGATAGCTATTGAGCTGATTGTTTTTGTATGTTGTTGAGGATCTACACTTGATTGATAATACATGGTTGGGGTTTTATGTTGGTGCTTTCCCCTGGATATATCTTGTGTTATGTGTGATTATTTCTCTTGATTAGTGATGAATGTTTCTACTTGATGTTGCTCATGAATCCAATTATTCTTCTGCTTAATGTTTTGTAGAAGTAGAACAAGTATTATGCTTTAGGACATTGCATATACCGGTTTGTTCTCCAGGTGAAATTTCTACAGTGTCATCACGGTCGTTTGAAAGTCTATCCGAAGTGTCGCACTTGTTTCTTTCACCATTTGACAGTCCTACAGTTAGTCACACTAAGCATATGTTGTCTTGTTGGTTTGAGATGTCTTGTCATCAAATCATGTTGAGTGTGTATTTGCAAGGTCATGCATGCACGAGTTCACTTGTTCACACACTTAACCATTTTTGTCGAAGATCTGTCGACCAAACCACTCTTCATCAACCGGGCCTCCACTGATTTGTATTGCGCAGTCTCATCCCTTAGTGACCAAGTATTGTTGCCCAGAATTGTGCAGAGCTTGAGGTTTCCTCCCACGCAGTCTGCATTGCGCAATCCTAGAATCAACCGGACTGACTGTCACCCAAAACAACGTAGAAATTGCTCAGCAAGACATCTCAATCTGCGTTCACTGCAAGCAAATCTATCAAGCCTCTCGTTGGTCAACCGGAGAGTTTGACCAGGCAGTGACCCCGGGCTTCACTCCAAAAAATTGCACAGAAGCTGCCAGCATGCCCGCCTCTGTTCACTAAAGAAACTACGCAGACATGAAGGACAGGCACCCGCTGCCTGTCATTGCACTGTCCTTGAAATTTGTGCAGTTCTAATAGCCAGTCAACCTATTGCTCCTCCTGAAAATTGCATAGTTTTCTTGGGTTGTCCTTCAGCAGCCCAAAACCCCGCTCAGCCCAGAAACTACACAGAGATGTCCTACAAGCAAACCTCCTAGTTCTGTGCAATTTTGGCCAGCAAGCTCCCATAGCCCGCTGCCATCCTCCTCGAAGAATCTGCGCAATTTTCACTACTAGTGTCCTCCCTACTCCTGCACTGCCTCCCCAGAAAATTTACGCAATTCTTCCCTCCAGCTAAGCTAGATCTCGCAGATGATCATTGTTGTTCCAGATAGCTCATCTCAGCCTCCTAATGACCTCTGCACAATTTTCCTTAACAGTGCCCCGGAGCCCACATCCCTGCCTAATACGTGCTTTCCGCAGTTTCCAGGCCTTGTCCTCTCTCCTGGTCACCTGCACCCAAAAAAAAAATGACGCGTCATGGTAGACAAGGATATTTCTCAATTTGATGTCGCCTCATCATGAGTGATTGCAGAAACAAGTACATGGATGAGACATGGTGTGATGACAAACGAGATGAACAAGGAGCGCATGCTAGGAGACTTGTTCGTGAATAGTTGAACAAACGAAGCATACCAAGTAGCAAGTGAAGGAGACACATGTGAATGCATGAACTATCAAGCGAACACCAAGACCATAAAAGACTTTGAACACCTTGCCATGCGGAGGTGAAGATATGATACACCAAGAGCACACTCATCACTCAACAGCACTGCAACTCAACATGGACACCACCACCAGCATGAACATACCAGCACTGTCATGTTGAGTCATGTCATGAGTCATCTTGGCCACATCACTATTGTGGGCCATACTGTTGTAATCAATGTAATGTAATGTGGAAGTCCAAGAGACCCACATGTAAAGTTGAAGAGTCATGTAAGTCAAACAGCCATGAGGGAAGTCAAACAGTCACAAGGGTCAATTTCACCCTTGGCTATATATACCCCTCATTTGTACATGCAAAAGATAAAGTAAACCACTCTCATGTGCTGACAAGCAAGGGCTAAGGCAAATCTTTAAGATAATGGCAATCAAGCCATCATACCGGATGGGACTCCTTCACCAAACGATGTGAGGTTTAGTTGGGACTTCATACTGGGGATATCCTTTGAATGTTGGCGGGTCTAACACCATCAACATTTTAAAAAAGTAATTTTGGACTTTTATTATACCTGTTGCATTCAATTTTGTATTGAGTGCCTATCAGTTTGTCTTTGACCAAAAAATGATGCTGCATATCTATAATTTAACATTGGGATTTCAATTGGGGTGGAAGGAGGGGGAGGAATTCTCATTAATCCCGAAGGAACCATTGAATTTAGGTATGCTTGGGGGCTTGGCTGGAAGACAAATAACCAAGCAAAAGTGTATTGTATGTTCCTAGGACTAATCCTGGCATAAAAAATTTAGGTGTTAGGAGATTCCATGATCATTATAGAGCATATGATTAACACTTCAAAGGCTAAGATCACTAACCTGAACCAAATCATTAAGAGAGGCCAAAACTTGCTTTCTGCTTTCGAATCGGTGTCCTTCTACCATGCCTTGAGGGGAAATAACTAAGAAGCTGATAGACATGCTAATAAGGCATGCCATCTAGAGGAGGAACAAATTGTAATAAATGATGTCGTGTGCACGACAAACATTCCTTAAGAAAATGAAGAGAGACATTTGTAGGTTGTTGTTAAAGTTTCAAAGGAAGGCTATGAAAGTCGAAAAGTCATATTTATCATATCATAAAGATATGAAGCCCCTCCATCCTCCCCATAGCTCTCCCCTTGTCACTTCCCCCCCCCCACTCCCCCTCCCCCCCGCCTCCCTTCCTTTATTTCCCTTTCTCCCTCCCCTTCCTCATTGCACTCCCCTTCCCCCTCCCCTGTGGCCCCTTCTCCTATGCCCCTTCGTGAAATATTCACCACTCTGGTATCCTCCTCCCCCTCTCGCATCATCCTCTGCAAGTTCCAACCAGCCATGAGGACTCGTGGCAAGTCGGACAATCTCACTCAAATGAGACGTGGTGTCATATGGAATTTTAGTACCACACATGTTCCAAGCTTAAGTCACAGTGTGCGGCTTCATTGTTCTTGCCCTAGTTCTTGGAGAATTGGGTGGCGCATCAACTCAAGTGTCTGCAAAGATTTGAAAATTACGAAGCATAATTTAATTCAAGTTCTTAATGAAGTCGGGCTCGCTCGTAGGAAAATAGTGGGGATGGCTCATAGCGATTAGGAGCTTGGTGGGAAATTAATGGAGGATGGTAGAGTTATAATGGAGTACTCATGGGATCTCAATTACAACAATATCCTCGCTCATCTTTCCATCACCTCTAGGTCATGCAACAGTTATAAAAAGCAAAACAGTATGTGGAATTTGTATGTTTTAAGGTTTGAGTGTGGGACGGTGGCCTCTACAAAACCCTGGTGGCTAGAGTCGAGGCTATCGATTATTAGTTCCTGTGTCACGGAGGTAGGGCTTTATGTTGTTAAAATTCAGCGTGAGGGTCTGAAGGTCTATTCGTCTGAGGTTTTAAAGGAAATCAATGAAATTCTAAGTATAATTGAGGGGTCGTGGGCGTTGGAAGGTCTGAGTGTTTGTAGGCATTTTGGATTTGGGACACTGGGTGGGTTCTTAATTCTCTCCTGAAGTGGGAAGAGAATTGGAGTTGGAGTGAGGTTGGGAGGCAAATACTAGCTGAGAAACAGGGCAGTCTCTAGAGGATTAGCGAGGGTGCTTGATTGCAGGAGAACGTGGAAAATAGTGAAAATTACTAGAGCCTAATAAAAAGTGAAGTTTTGGAAGCCAACATGCATGGTACAGATGAAATTTCTTGGTCGAGCATGTGGGGAGCCACGGCTTGAGGTCTGAAGGCACGAGGTCCGGAAGGTCAAAGGCCGATTTCTTGGGGCAGGGTGGTAGAAACATACCTTCCTGTCTCACTTGTGTACAAGACCATTGGGACCTGTGAGAGGCCCTAATCGAACTCCAACATAGCATGCACCAGCAAATGCATGAGAACATGACTATACAGGAACGAGAGCTCGAGAAATGAGAACGCATTAGGCAATTGGAGGATGAGGTGGATGCACTGCACATTCAGCTGGAAAATTTGAAGATCAAAGTGGAAACCATGGAGGAAGGCATGGAGGAAAACATGGAGGGCATGACAAATCAGGGGAATTCCAAAGACTTAGAAGATGCTTCTCTTGGCCTAGATCTAAACTGCCCAGCTCCAATGGACGTTTGATCACCTCTGCCTTGTTTTTTATTTTTTTATCAACATGATGAACTGTAAATGTATATACCTTTTATCTCAATTTTGTCGAAACTATAGCATAAATACCCCAGAATGGGAAACTTTTGTAGGCGGGATAGCCATATCTACTATAACAGCCTAGATGGACAAAGAAATCATTACCAGTTTGTTGAAGCATGGATAAACTATTGTAAATCCCCGATTTTGTTGCGAACTGGCGCAACTTTTTAATACAAATCTATACTCATTCTGATTAAAAAAAAACATTGGTATTTCAACTTTGGTTATTTTTATATTATTTAAATTTATTTATTTGTGGGTGATTGTTTGAGGTTTTATTATGAGCTCTTTGGTAACTTCCATTTATGTTATGTACTAATTTTTTGTTTTTAGTTTTATTTCTTTTTTATTGAACTTTTTAGTTTTATTTCTTTTTTTCTATTATTTCAACTTTCATAAATTATAGTTTTTTCTCCATGTTTTCAATTTAAAATGACTTACATAAAAAATAACATATATTTTAAAGTGTATGTGTTAATATTATTAATTAATCATATTTCTTAATTTTTGGTAATGGCATTTAACAAGTTGTTTTATTTTTGTTATGAAATTTTTATCTTTATTAATTTTTGGTTTAGTTAAGCTATATTTAAATTAAGCAACGAGTACTAGTTACCATGTATTGTTTATTTTTTCATTATTCATTTCAATTATTATTACTATTATGGTAAATATAGTATTACATATTGAATTTTTTTATTGACAACAAAACTATGGTATTACATATGGATTGCAAATGCACCTATATGCCCTTGAGCATTTTTGTAGAGAAGTGGGGATACAAGTCAATACTAGCAAGACCAAAATAATGATTTTCTCTAATAAAAGGAGGCAGAGTCAACCTACGTTCTTCTTTGAAGGCAACATTCTTGATGAAGTAAATGAGTACAAGTACCTCGGGATTGATTTCAACAACAAACTTAATTGGGAGGATTGCAAGAAGAAGAGAATTTTAGGAGGGTGGAAAGTATTATATGCTCTTCAAAACATATGTAAAGAGGCAGAGTTATGGAATTGGAAAACAACTAAAACGCTTTTGGACTCCTAATTTGTCCAGTGATGTTATATGGGTGTGAATTGTGGGCTAGTAACACCCCCATCTCAAAATGGAAACAAATTGATAAAATTCAAAAATGCTTGATCATGAGCAAGTTCAAAATAAATAAAAATCAGTGTCTTATAAGATAATGTTGAGTGAAACAAGAGCAACTCCCATGGAAGCAATTGCTATGGTGTGGCTCATAAGGTATCTAAAAAGAATTGAGCAAATGGGAGTAGGTAGATGGTCTAATGTTATCTTCAATGAAGGCATGAGTGAAAGAAAGAAAACATGGATAAAACAAAACTACATTTGGATACAAAAATGGAATATCTACCTCAATGTCTGTCCCACAAATAGCAAGGAGCTAAAGGATTTTGTTATGGAGAAGTTTGGTAAACGAGTATGGGGAAAATAGTTGGGTAGAAAGAAGAAGTACTACATTGAGGAATTCAACCCTACGTGTGATCTTAAAAAAAAGAGTTCATTGGAACTAGCATTCCGTGGAGGGCAAAGGTTCTTATTGCTCAATTAAGAACCAACTCGCATCAACTTCGGTGTGAAACATGACAGTGGAAAAGGCCTAAAGAAGCTTGGGAAGAACGAGTGTGTACGTTTTGCACGTCTGGGGCAGTGGAATTGGAAAAACATTTCATTTTGGAATGTGATGAATTCAAAGACATTAGAGAAAGTTATGGGAATATGCTAGCATCAGTTTTTTGGCATTGTCTTTTCAGTGAGGGGATTGTTGGAAAGTTGGGCCAGCTCATCATCAATTTGAACAAGAAAATGATTGAATTGCAAAAGACGAAAGCAAAGAACAAATAGTCCCATAAACTATTTTTAGTCTCGTAAACATTAAAATATCATTTCATTTTGGGCTCCTAGGTTCTAACAACAAAACTAAAACAACAACGGTTGGAGCTCTCTTCTGCATACACCTTTACCCCGCATGCAATGGGTTGTTCTTTATAAGCTGATTTTCTCTGCAATTCATTTGTGAAGACCAGATTGGGGTATATGGAGGAATAAATAAATTTATAATATTTCTATTGTGAGTTTTGTTTTTACAATGTTAAAATGAACTACTACTATGTTACATGGTAAGCAATTCAATAAGTTTTGTTTTTACAGTGTTAAAATGAACTACTACTATGTCACATGGTAAGCCATTCAATTTATGCCATGCTTTTCACAAATTGAATTTGGCGTGCTTAATTAGTAGGAGATGTGTTTGACTAATTCGCTGTTATTGATGCATTAATAATTTCTAATAAAACAATTTGAAAAATCTGTCCAGGTTGAATTTTTGTCTAGTGAAGATTTACCGAAAACCCATAGTTGCACTAGCATGTTTCATGGTCTGACCATTGTTTTTCTTCAATTATATAATTTATTGTTTTTTAAATTTGGATCGTTACTTCTATCATAATATTTACATGAACATATTTTATAGCATAACTATTGTTTATTTTCATTTATATCGTTTATTATTTTTTTGGATCGTTATTTTTATTATAATATTTAGTAATGTTTTATTATATTTTTTCATAACTATATATTTTCTTTATAATATCTTTGGCATAGAGTCATTTTAATTATAGCATAGGTTAACTTAATAGGAAGATGCATAAAAATAAATTTATTTTATTTTATTATAATTTGTTATATTTGAATAAGTTTGTCAAAAATAATTTCAATATTATGTGCTTTTCGATTATTGAATTTCCAAGATCCAAATAAAAGGATCATTATTTGTTTAACATTGTTATTTCTTTTTCTTTTTTAAGTTTGGTAAGATTACATTTTCATCGTGTCCAATATATTACCCTGATTGGGGGCGAGGAATTAAACCTGTGACTTCACATCAAGGAGTGTCTTAACATAGCACCCAATCATCTTTTATCCAAGACCCCATGGATATTTCACAATATTATTTTTAACAAAAGAGAAAATAGAGATTTGTTTCATCAAACAAATATTTCTATGCTTTGATAATAGTGATTATTTTTATGTTAAGAATAATGTTTAACTATCACATATGTTTTTCTAAAACATTTTACCTAGCATATTAAAAAAAAATGATCATTGTGATGCAAATATGATTAAATTGAATGAATTATATTCACTGCATATATATTAATTTTAAAATAATTATACATAATGAATCAAGGAAGGTTTGTGATTGAATAGAAATTGATGTATTTTTTATCGTAAAATTCAATAAAAATATAATATTTTATAATCTAAATGTAATAACTTCTCGTTGCTTTTTTTTATGTAAATAAAATAAGACCAAGGTTATGGGACATGTATCCCAAGTTGAATGGTGGGCATAGATTATAGTGGAGATCGCTTTTGGTTTATTTATGGCTATGGAAATTGGCAAAGGGAAAGAGACAATAATTGACATTTATTTATTAAAATAAAGGAAAATAGGAGAAAATGAAGGTGAAGGGACAGATATTTGCATGTTAAGGAAATTAGAGGAAAAATAAAGAAAAATGAAGAAAATGAAGGCCTCAATAATAAAAAGGATTTTGAGGATCAGTTGTTAACCTTTTGTCAGTTTAGCTTTGTTCTCTCATACTTTGGCACCCTTGGAGCATCCTTGGACCACTCTAGTATTCTCTTGGATTTGGAGAAAGAAGGCAAAGGAAAGCATGGAAGCGCAAGGAATCAATGGGATCAGCAACTACAGCTAGATTGCCTTGTAGGTAACAGGTGCATAAGTGATTTCCTTATTGATTTCTGGATGCGTGATATATGCATGTGATTTTTTTATTATGTGTTATCATTGGCATGGAGGTTTGCCTGGAGTGATAGTGGTTTTGGGATTGCTTTGCCATTTCCTAGAATAGCCATGGTGTTGTGGGTTTTTCCACTTGCTATTTTTTTAATTAGTGTTCATGTTCCTTATGGTTGTGGGTTGGAACAAACGTTCTGGAAGCCCTAGAACATCTTGGGCTGAGTTACTGGCCTTGGAGCCTAGGTTGGGACAAACACTTTGGAGCCCTTGGTGGCTTGAGTTACTAGTCCCTGGAGTCGAGTTGGACAAATGATCTGGAGCCCTTAAAAATTGTGGGTTGAGTTACTAGTTCCTGGAACCTTGGACAACTTGGGTAGAGATCGGTCTGGTTGATGTTAGTGATTTCTGGATTGTAGAGGTGGAATCATTATGGTTGAGGGTTGAGGTGGTTTGGCCTCTAGAAGCCATGGTTGGTTTTCTTTTGGTTTAATCCATGAGATCACACATTCATGCTTGGAATATGGCACAGGGGTGATTGGACGAAAGAGAGATTTGGTTCAACCCAATATATCGTTGAGTGGTACGTAGAAGTCCGTTACTTGGTTGGTAATTTCATATATTAATGAGACTTATTTTTCTATTGTGATTCATGTGTACTTGTAGCAATCATGTTGGTGATATTATGGCTAGGTTGTCATGGTTTCTATGTTTGTTATTTGTTGGTTAGATGATGTAAGTTATCTATGGCTCTTTTCATGATTTGTTGAGTTATCTAATGGTTGATGAATGCAAGGACTAACAAGTGTTATTGTAGCTAGCTAGACGGTGCTTAGAGCCTTCTTGGTGATTCTCATATAAAGATTAACAACTTATGATCATATATGCATTCATGACCTATAGTTTACATGTTTGCCATATGTTTAACAAAATGCCTAGTGTGTTCTAGGCAATATAAATCAATTTATGCCTTCAAGTTTGAATAATCAGCATTTTCGTTATGAAAAATATGATTCTAGAAAGTTACATGAAGTTATGGGAAGTGGTCTGGAGACTAGCCTAGACAAGTGGCTCAGATCTCGAGACCACAAACACAAAACTGGAGATCTGGGGTCATAATCGCATGGAGCATGGCTTGTGAGTTTGGTTGGAGGCTCATAACTGCATGGAGAAAGGCTTGTGAGTTTGGTTGGAGGCTCACAACCGCATGTAGGCAATGTCAAGGGTGCAGTTATAGGTCTAGGTCAATGAAATAGGGTTCTAGCTTACAGATTGACTACCTGGGGTGTTTCTTCAGCTCCTAGGTGATTTGTAGTCCTTGTAGGATGTTAGTAAGTTTTAAGTTTGTAGACCCCACTTCCTTAACTGAAACTGGGAGGTCAGGTCAGGTCATGGTGATGCTCGTCTCATGTTTACCCTGACGAACTTGTGAAATTGGTTAAATGTGGGAAGGGGTGTTACAGGGTGGTATCAGAACTTCTCAGTTCAAACATTTGGACTGGATGGGCTAAATGTATATGGTTATGCAAGCATAGTAGGCCAAACATGCATCATGGTGGTCATTATGTAGTTTGTGTCATCATGATGATGTTGGTATGTTATGGTGTTGATATGTTAGTTGAGATGGAGTAGGAGATGCAGATTATCGGAGTGAGGTTGCAACATTGAACCTTGGGGTAAGAGCATATCACCATATAGGTTTGTATGTTGGGCATGCGGATATGATGGTTAATGGTTGTTATAGGCATTATAGTTATTTATATGTTTGTCAATCTATTGTTGTTGTGATTACATGCATGATAAATGTTAGTTAATCAGTGTGATCATATGCATGTGCGTTAGTTAGTCATGCATGGTAGTTAACTTGTTGTTATATGCATTGTGGTATTACACATGATGATTATGGTCATTGCAATTAAGATCTTGATGTTATTATGTATCATGCTAAACTGGATTGGTCTGTGCAGATGGTTATGGTTATGATATTCAAGTATGAGTCAATATACTTGTGATATTGTGTCGTACTCATCTTGATTGACCTAGGCAGATGTGATAGCCTGCCCTAAGATACATTGAGGTATGAATTTGATTATGTCATATGTTTGGTTTATCTAACGTGGTATGTTTGCAGGAAATAGAAGATCGGGGATGAAGAGCATAGTAGTGAACTACAATTCACGTTACTCCTCTTACAAGCTTGATGTGAAATCTACAGAATAGAAAAGTGGCATGATTATGTAGTATGTTTTCTAGTACAAATGTATGAGAAATGAAAGTCAAGTTTTTGTAAGTGTTGCTAAATTTAGTAGAGCTTTAGAGATCCCATTTCCATAATTGGACATTAGACATCGAGCCATTATAGTAGTTGCCCCCTTCTACCTTAGTGTGGACCATGGATAGTAAAGGGGTATGTTTACAAGTTGTTTGAATGTTTAATTAATTGCATGATATGAGTATGTGTCTACAAGATTGCATGAAGAATTATCTTGTTTTAAGGCAGTTGTTCTAACACAATATGTGTTGAGACAGTTGATATGTACTTGAGTGCAAGTGAGTGTTAGTTGTAGTATTATGACTAATGACTGTGATTTGATTATAACTTGGTTGTTAGTCTTGGTAAACATTGATTTCAAATTAATAGACATGATGTATTGATCTTTGGAACATGTGACTGACATGTGTGAACAGTTGCAGGGCAACATGCTTGGTATTAGCATGAAAAGGTAATAGTTGATTTGTTTACATAACTAATAGTTGGGTGATGTGATAGCACATAATAAGGCTCAATTGCAGCAAGGAAAAAGATAAAAGAAAGGAATTGGGTGAGAATTCATTTGGCTATGTTTGAAAACCACAATTCCGAATAAATGAATGCTTTGCATGAATACAGGAAGTCTTCTTAACCTTGATTTTGTCTAACATTATGTGGATGTGTTATATTCTTGAACATGTATTTGATGGGTAAACAGTTGGTTACTAGTTATAGTTGGATTCGTCAAGAGAATTTGAATCCCTTGAGAAATGATATGTGTACGGGTTTTGTTACAAGGCAACATGTTTGGCATAATAAGATAAGGCAATTGGTCTATTGTTATGTTTATTTATGCACTGGCAGATGTGTGTTTATGGTAGTATGATGTAGGGGATTGCATGGCAAAAGAGACTACCATAGATCTAGAAGAAGGCTTTGGTTGAGTTTTCCCTTGGAAGCATTGGGAACCATGGGTTTGAGTCATGGTGTTTGTTGTTTGTTTTGTGCTTTCAATATTTTGGTGATTTGTTTTCACTTGATTTGCAGTTTTGTTTATGTCTGGTGCATGGTTATGCCATTCGATTCGTGGTATTATATTGTTATTGGTTTTCTTCTTGTTTGTTTCTTGTTCTTTCCTTTTATCTTTTGAGGGTCTTAGGAATTGGTTGGGAAAGAGGAAAGTTAGTGGAGCTCGGGGGGAGTCGAATGAACCCAATAGGTAATGTAAAACCTGGATGAAGCCCGATGCATGTATAACGGCAGCTGAAGGCAAGAATATGACAGTCAATGGATTGGTTGGGTCCATTAGGGTAAATGGATGGTGGAAAGACAGTGATGAGAAAGGTAACAAGAAAGGTAAAGTAAATGGGTTCAAGGCGTCAAATGCCTTGGCTATGTTCGGAACTGTTGTTCTTAATGTTGTGCATGTTATTCATGAATAAAGGGATTTATCTTAACCTTAATCTTATGAACGTTGGTAATTGTGTTGTGACCATGAATATGATAATGATTATATGTGTGTGTGTGTGTGTGTGTGTGTGAGAGAGAGAGAGAGAGAGATACAAGGTCATCAGGGATCATGATTGTTTTATGCTAATGTTTATATGTATATGTATGTATATATGTCATTTTCTAACATGATCATCAGGGATCATTCTTATGGAGGAATGATTGTCTATGCAGGTGAATGACATGAAGAGGTTCCTAGTATTGTGAGAAATCAAGTGTGCAGAGTAGCCCTGACAGATCTATGAGGTCAGTATCATGTGGATATGAATTGATATTATGTGCTTATATTATGCTTATGTTTATGATATGGCAGGTAATGCTAAGGGATACATCAGCAAAATGTAAGCTGCGTAATCTGTGGCATGCTAGGATAAACATGGATAGTGAAAAGAACCACAAACCCGGGATTTGGATTGTGAATGCATGTAGTAAGGTGTGTGAAAGACACTAGAAGAAAAGTTGCTTGGTAAAGACAGTGTGGTCTCCAGATGTGTAGTAATGTTGTTGTGTACTTGTTGTACACGTGGTGCTATGTAAATGTGGATTTGTGTGTGTAGGTGTACATGTTGTACATGTGGTGTTATGTACATGTGGTGTTGTGTACATGTTGTACATGTGATGTCGTGTACATATTGTGCAGATGGTGTTGTGTACATATGGCGCTGTATACATGTTGTACATGTGGTTTGTGTTACGTACATTGTGTAGTCGTATTCATTGTGTTGTATATCAGGTGTAGGTGTATGTGTTGTCTTATAAATCGGGTGTAGGCATATGTATTGTGTGGCACACCGTGTGTGGGTGTATGAGTGTCATGTACATTATGTGTATGTGTACACGATTGAAGAGAAGAAAAGGCACTAGGTGCTTGTCGGGTTTGGCAATCGATTCAGTGTGTATACGGAAAGGACAAATAACAAAGGCAGAAGCAAAGAACCATTTAAAATATAAGTATCAATATTTTATTTTAGTTTAAACTATGCACATAGTCTATGATCCTGATTTATGAAAGTTGTGTTTTGAGCTAACCGGATGTGATATGTTTATACATGATGTTTTGATCAAAGAGTTAGTTTGACTTGTTGTGACAAGAAGTAAAAGAATTGCAAGTGTACCTTATTGATGGGCCACCAATGATGTATGATTTGAATTAATTTCAATTACGTTTACTCTAATGGAAATTATGTGCTTGGTACAGGAAAGTATGGAAAATGCCCGTGTTTGGGTGGCTAAAAATGCCTGGTTTGCGTTGGTGGAATTGGCTACTAGAAGTTTAGCAGCAACAGTAAAAAATAATTGGAACATGCAACAGTATGATGGTAAATCACATTCAAGAGTAGGGCCATTATGGGAAACTAGTACCCAATAGTGTCCATTGATTGTCATGAGCATGTTATGACCAGTATGATGGTTTTGAGGTAGGGATATGCCTTGGTTTTGGACCTTCTAATATGAGGAAACATTGCCTAGGAATGGATCACCTAAGGGACTATGTAGCAGATAAGGGGATACCAACGTAACTTGGAAGGTATGTCACTACATGGAAGGGGGTGACTAGATTGCCCGAGGTACTATGTAGCAGAGAAGGGGAGGTTGGGGAATGAATTTGTTTTGGTCATTAACATTGCCAAATGGAATCAGAAGGACATTGGGAGTTTGCCCTAGGATAATGAGCAGGTAATTGTTCACTGAGAGAACAAGTAGCGCAAGTATTGTAGCAATGGACATTAGATGCGCACTTTGATTTTGGCAGTCGACTATGGACTTCCTGGGAAGGAGGTGAATCTTGGTACTACTTTGAGGGTGGAGATGTGAGCCTCTGGACTCCCTTATTGACTGATGCAGGCACCATGCCCTTTTATTTGTTGGTTAGAGCAAATGTGCATATGTATATGCGTATATTATTGTAAATATTGTATCAAACTGTGCTTATAAAGCTTCATAGACAATATGATTATTTGTTGGTTGAAGTAGATGTGCATGAGTATATATGTGGTTTTTATTGTAAATATCATAATGAGTTGTGTTATAAAGCTCCATTAATCAGTATGATTGCCATGTTTCCAGTTGTGGTCACTGTAAATACGACAATGATTTGGGTTATAAAGCTCCATGGACAGTATGTTTTGTTTTTAGCTGTTTGTTGGTCATATGTGTCATAGAACATCGAGGACGGAGTTCCCCCAAGGGAGAGGGGTTTGTAACGTCCCCTAGTTGATTTTATATGTAAATAAAATAAGACCAAGGTCATGGGACACGTATTCCAAGTTGAATGGTGGTTATAGATTATAATGGGAACCACTTTCGATTTATTTATGGCTACGGAAATTGGCAAAGGCAAAGAGACAATAATTGACATTTATTTATGAAAATAAAGGAAAATAGGAGAAAGGGAAGGTGAAGAGACACATATTTGCATGCAAAGGAAATTAGAGGAAAAATGAAGGAAAATCAAGAAAATAGAGGTCTCAATAATAATAAAAAACTTGTGAGGATAAGTTGATATCCTTTTGTCAGTTTAGCTTTGTTCTCTCATACTCTGGCACACATAGAGCATTCTTGTAGCATCCTTGGAGCACTCTAGTATTCTCTTGGATTTGAAGAAAGAAGGTAAAGGAAAGAAGGGAAGTGCAAGGAAATAGTGGCATCAACAACTATAGTTGGATTACCCTATAGGTAACATATGCATGTGTGATTTCCTTGTTGATTTCTAAAAGCATGGTAATGAGGAAATCGTGTTGTGGGTTTTTCCACTTATTATTTTTCTTATTATTGTGCATGTTCTTTATGGTTGTGGGTTGGAACAAACGCTCTGGAAACCTTAGAACAACTTGGGTTGAGTTACTAGTCCCTGAAGTCGGGTTGGAGAAATGATTTGGAGCCCTAAAAAGTTGTGGGTTGAGTTACTAGTCATTGGAGCCCTGGACAGCTTGGGTAGAGACCAATATGGTTTATGTTAGTGATTTATGGACCATAGAGGTGGAATCACTGTGATTGAGGGTTGAGGTGGTTTGGCCTCTAGAAGTCTTGGTTGGTTTTAACAATGTAAACTTTGAAACGGGAACTCTGGCCAAAAAACCTCGAAAAACATCAAAAACGGTGCCAAAAACAAAAAGTGTGTATATTGGAACGATGGTTTTTTTTTATGGTCAATTTTGAACATGTTTTAAAAATGGTAGTGAAAACGAAATTTTCGTGCAAAAAAAACCTTGAAAACGAAAAAGTGATGATACTAGAACGATGATCTTTTTTAGGGTCAATTTTTAACATTTTAAAAAAATGCTAGTAAAACCAAATTTTCATGTGCCAAAAAAAGTTGTTTATGAGGAAAAAAGCACACTAATGTTTTTCGTAGAATAACATTTTTCTTTCCTAAGTATAAACTCAACATGTTCTCAACCATAACATGCTAGATACAAAAGAAATTAGAATTTTTTAACTGATAAAATTAAAAAACCATGACATTATGAACAAATTACATGACTAAATGAATTCAAAAGTCATTATTTGTATATTGAATGAAACATACATTATATCTCTAATTTAATGTTGCATTGTAAATATTCTAAAAAATAAAAATTATCATAATTAAGACATATAATCCAACAACATAAAAATGACTCATAACTTCTCATTTAACACCATATGGAAATCAAAAATTTTATTTCAAGATATGATGCAAACATCAGTTATATAAATTGTCTTAAACAAGTATTCAAAATCACTCATATTTTCTTGCACACCATCAGAATTCACATCTTCAGATGAGTGACTAGATGTTGACGAAGATGTTCCATATTCTTCTCATTCATCAACTAGTGCCCCATTTGAGTCCACATGCATGCCCAGCATTTCAGGTTTCAAAATTCTTCTAGATCTACGACTGGTTTCAGCAGACTCCCATCTCAACATTGTTCCTTCTGGTAACAACCTTTTCAGAAACTCTATCGTCTTGAAGCAAAGAGTTCCTTTCTTTGTTAAATTGAAGTCATAAACAAGTATGTCAACATCCTCCAATTTTAATATGTCTGTGCAGCGACAATTTATATTTGTACCCTTTCTTTTTCTCTTTCTGCCATTTTTTTGTCAACTACCATCTCTGGCTTATACACA
Organism: Pinus taeda; assembly: GCA_000404065.3. Taxonomy (NCBI): domain Eukaryota; kingdom Viridiplantae; phylum Streptophyta; class Pinopsida; order Pinales; family Pinaceae; genus Pinus; species Pinus taeda. The sequence goes on along the minus strand of APFE031124395.1, from coordinate 242,381 downwards.
CCATTGAATGGGTGTGTATTTGTGGCATACCAATGTACTTCAACACCTGTAACATCTTCATTTTCTATAAATACCTTTATAACCTTAACAACCCAGAATGGATAGCCATTGAGATCTCCATCTGCTAGCACTGCAATCATGCAACCCTCCTTAATATCCTGTACTGAACCCCTGTAAAGGTCTTCCATGGCTTCACGTTTTGCACATGATCTTCTGGAACCAAAATACATCTCTCTTTCCTCTGCCTGTGAAGAATTAATAATACATTGAGATCGTCGTTGTTCAACAATGTTTATTTCCTCATGTTCATTTGACACATTTTGTGGCCAAATAAATGGATTTTTCAAAGGTATATCTTCATTTGTTGTTGTTGAAATGATATCACTTTGATTATTGAAAAATGACTCCCACCAAACTGAATCAGCAATGTCAAAGTACTCATATGTATATTTAATACATTTTTTAATTTCTTCTAGGCAATAAGAATAATTTATATCTATATTTTGTCTATTTGCATTATGAACTTCACCAACTGATTATAATAACAATATTTTTGATGCAAATATTGGATGATCTGAAATGAACTTCAAAAATTCCAAACCTGATGACAGTGCCCATTCTGCAGTAGTTGAATACTTCTTGCCCCATATTAGTGTTTTCCCATTTATTTTTTTGATACAAAATTGATGTTGGAAGCTAATGTCATTAAGTTGTTCAATGCATTTCCCCTCACCATGTGATCCCAGAATAAACCTTCGCATGTCAACAGTTTCTTCCAACACATCAAAAGTAGGCTCTGGCATGTATGATTTCTTAATACATTCAATTAATGATGGCAAGCTCCCAACTTCCTTCCTCCTCAATGTCACTAAAAAAATGACTAAACATCTGATCAATATGGTCATGAGTGTGCTCAACAAGAAGGAAACCAACCTTTACCTTCTAAAAAAATCTCAATTCAACAAGCATGTTTAGATATCCAAAAACGCCCTGATTTTTGTTTTCACGGCAAGTGTTGTCCAATTGTAGATACAAAACTTCAGGAATATTACCATACCAATGAGAAAGCACATCATGAATTATGGTTATGGTCAGATTTGCATCATTATGAATATTTGGAGCTGTGAAGTACACCCTTGGCAACATTTTCCCATTCAAGACCATACAACCGACCAAGTGATACTGAATAAAATTTTCCTCCTGTAAATTTTTGGGTGCGCGAACAAAATGTGATAAAAGTGTTTTCTTCTAGTCCATACCATCAATTATCAAACCCAAATATTTATTCAGATTATCATAACACTTCTTTCGATGCTTGTACAACTTTTTCCATTCATTTGTTTGTTGTTTGCGATGCTCCTGAAGTTATTTGACAATTGAATCTACACAACATAAAAGAAAGCCATTAAGAAATATGTTTTCATACTTGATGAATATACAATTTTAAAATTTAAAGTTATGAATGCCTACCTCTTTTTAACCCTTCATATTTGTCCCTTTTTGATTTAAGAGAAGCACATGTACTGCAAATCCACATCCTTGTCTTCTTAGGAATACAGACATTGTTGAATTCTTTCTTCCATATCTTCACAAAATATTGATATGAAATAAACTAGCCATGTCCCTCAGCACCTTCTACATATTCTTTGTATAAGTTGTAGATTTCGTGTCTCGAAAAATTATCTGGAATATGTATTGTCTCTCCATTTGGCATACACTCTCCATGCTTTGAAAAGAAATCTTTCATCCATGACATTACAGTGTTTGATAATGGCCCAAACTATCTTTTATGACGTACTTCAGAATAAAATGTCGGATCCTTTATTCTTGAATACTCGAGAGAAGAAAATTCCCAATCGAATGAAACAATTTGAAAGCTTTTCTACAGATAAATAACGTCGTAATATGATAATCATAACTTGAAAATGTAGATTACATGCACCAAACTAAATATGAATTTTGCATGCTTTTATTCATTGACAAATATCTCTTCCTACTCTCTAATCCAAATTTGAAATCCATATGTTTCAAGCAATATTTTTGGCAACATTCACTTGAAATGAGTGCGTTGATAGAACTTATTCTCATCAGATATTCTGCTCTACCCCTTGTATAACTAGAACATCATGCATTGATACGAAAAGGTCTGCTCCTACTCCTCGATACAATATTTCTTGGCAACATCTCCATCATTAGATCATCATTTGTATAAGGATTTTCATCATCATTAAGAGGCATTCTATCCACACTATGATCAATTGTGCTTTTCAAATACTGACTTGGAGGATATTCTTCATCTTCCCCTTCTTTAGTGCTACTGTCGTAGTCCATAGAATTCGGACTCAATGGAAAATTTGACTCAATGTTTATTGGATATTCTTCCTCATGTGCATTTTCAGTGCTGCTCTCATAGTCCATAGAATTAGGACAAGTGCATCATCGTGTTCTTCATCACTACTACCTTTATACTCATTAGAATTAGGACTAAGTGCATCGTCCTGTCCTTTGTCACTGCTGCTCTCATAGTCCTTAGAATCAGGACTAAGAGGACATTGTGACACCCCATTCTTTTGAAATTCATCATTGCGCTCTTCATCATTGTTTCTCTCATAGTCCTTAGAATTAGGGCTAAGTGGACACCATGACACTCCATTCTTTTGAAATTCATCATCCCGCTCTTCATCACTGCTGCTGTCATAGTCCTTAGAATTAGGATTAACTGGACACCGTGGCACTCCATACTTTTGAAATTCATCATCTCACTCTTCATTAAATATACTCTCACAGTCCTTAGAATTAGGACTAACTGGACACCGTGACACTCCATACTTTTGAAATTCATCATCATGCACTTCATCGCTACTGCTCTCATAGTCCTTAGAATTAGGACTAAGTGGACACTTTGACACTCCATTCTTTTCAAATTCGTTATCACGCTCTTCATCACTGTTGCTCTCATAGTCCTTAGAATTAGGACTAAGTGGACACCATGACAATCCATTCTTTTGAAATTTGTCATCATGCTCTTCAACATTGTTGCTCTCATAGTCCTTAGAATTAGGACTAAGTGGACACCGTGACACTCCATTCTTTTGAACTTCACCATCATGCTCTTCATCGCTGCTGCTTTCATAGTCCATATAGTTAGGAATAAGTGGACACCATGAGACTCCATTCTTTTGAAATTTGTCATCAAGCTTATCATCACTACTGCTTTCATAGTCTTTCAAATTCAAACTAAGTGTAATTTGTAACTCTTTATTTATTTGAAATTCTCCATCCCCTCTTTCATTAGTGTTGCTCTCATAGTCCTTAGGATCAGGACTAAGTGGAAGAATTGACTTTGTATTCATAGTGGAAGAATTCCAGCTATATTCATCCATATGAATAGAGTTGTTATGTGATGAAGATGTTGATGCTGTATAAATAAAAACTTCACTATCAGGACAATCCATCCCTTTCAAATAGAAGATGTTGAATGATTCAAATGGAGAGTCCTTAAAGATATTATATAGCTTAGAGAACGAATTTTTCCCTCCAAAAATTTCCCCCACAAAAATTTCGCGAAAATATTTCCCTCCAAAAATTTTCCTCCCAAAAAATTTCACGAAAATATTTCCCTCCTAAAAGTTTATGAGATTTATTTCGCTTCATTATTTTATTCTGCAATTTAATGAAAAATGTAAACTAATTTTTTTATCAAATAAATCAGTAAAGTTAAAATTGTAAACTACAACTTCTACCTAAATTATTTCAATAGTCAAAGTATATAATATCTACTAAATAATTGAATGTTTTTTTTAATTTTTATAATACATTCTGAAACAAATTAATCCCACACTCACCCTGTTGTAAAACAATTCCATACTATTTTCTTTATCATATTTTCATTCATCGCCATAAAAAAATTAGCATGCTAAAATTTATTAAAACTCATTAATCCCGCATTCACCGTACGGTAAAACATATCTGTAATTTCACCTATATATTCCATTATCACTGTTACTCATGTTACATGAAGGTTTTCTGAGATTCGTTGAAAGACTTGGAGCAAATTTTTGGAGCAGCTACATTGGGATCAACAACATATTCAACAAATAATTCTCGTAATTGAAAGCTCAGTTAAATTTTTTCCTTGAAATTTCTCATATTAAATTAGTTTAACGAAGTAGATTTTGTTTTTAAACTTAAATTTTTTTGTCAACCAAATTAACAAATATTTCCTCCATGAGCATGGTGGGCCCAAGGCAACCCCATCCTGCAATCGGCCGGCCACCAATTTTTTTTTTCTAAACTTAAATTTTTTTGTCAACCAAATTAACAAATATTTCCGCCGTGAGCATGGTGGGCCCGGGGCAACCCCATCCCACAATCGACCGGCCACCAAATTTTTTTTCTAAACTTAAAATTTTTTGTCAACCAAATTAACAAGTATTTCCGCCGTGAGCATGGTGGGCCCAGGGAAACCCCATCCTGCAATCGGCCGGCCAC